>JAWWMU010000121.1:15519462-15532028 GCA_035048155.1 Cinnycerthia olivascens
GCCTTTCAGTGGAAGAATAATTTTTATCCAATCTTCCTCTCTTTCTTGTCATGGCTTAATTCAGCCATTGAAAAAACACATTCCTATTTTTTATTTTTTTGAGGGCTAATCTAAATTATCAAGATTGCATTTTGCCTAACAAATATGCAAAAATGTTTATGAGGATGAGACATCTTGGAGAGAACTAGCAAATAGTAGAGGGGATATACCGAGTTGAACAAAAGAAATGCAGTGAGTCATAAAGTCTGTAAATTTATCAACTTTGCAGTTAAGAAGCTTGACAAAGTTTAATGAGCTGGAAATATTTAGTTTGCTTTCTCTCCTAGAAACGTACCTTGAAGATTTTTATATTAGAGGTCAAGTCTGTTCGAGTAAAAAAGCAGTTAAAATCCTAGGTATTTATATGGCCAATTTAATAGTCTTCACATTTATTTCCAAATTAAACAGTTGAAAGTTTTAATATAGAAAGAAAAATCAAGTATTAAATACATAATTGTTAATAATTTTTGTCCACATGAATTTTTTTTATTTTTTTTATTTTTTTTTAACAACTATTTCATAGAAAAGATCACAGAAAAAGTTGAATTTGGTAATATATAGATATTTTTTCCTTCTGAAATTTTAATACATCTATCCTCTTTCCTGTGAAATTTCACTCCAATAGATCTTTCATTTCTGGAAGTCTGTTAGATATAGAACGAACAACACATTGGTATAGACATATTTACAACTGCTTTCAAGCTTCAGATATGTCTTCAAAATATTCTTTGTCACTCAGATCTTTACTCAGATACTTGCTTTAGTCAAGCAATCCTCAAGTTCATATTTCCAAGCCTTCTATAATGTTTTTTGAGCCTCCTTTTTTTCTTTGTTCACCAGATATATTTTCTCTGTCAGATTTACCATTTCCCTGTATGTACAACTAAAGAAATTTTATCATTCAACAAAGCTAAGCTCTAATTCAAATCACTTTACTAACTTCAGTTAATTACATACTCAGTCCAAGGTTTTTTTATCTAATCTCCAGGCCAGTTTGATGGAGGTATATTCCATTAAACTCACTGCACTGAAGTTGCTTTGATGTCACCTATTTCTTCTGTTTGCATCTGACTAACTGTATTGCTTTGAACTCTAAGATCTCATCTTCCCCAACAACATATCACAGCATAAAAAACCATAATTCCCTACACCTCAGTGATTGTGCACACAGAGGCAGAAGTATCCCAAGTATCCCTTATGTCTAAGTAGAATTTTGCAGTCGTTTGCAACTGACTTAGGCAGAGCTAGTGTTTCATCCAATATAATTTTTAAAATATCTTAAATTAATTTGAAATGTAGTATTTAACGTCTTAATTATATTTTTGAAAATGACAGTTTTAGAAGCGTATAGGTCCCTAATTTGTCCTAATTGTAGTTTTCAAGTATAAGTGAACAATAATCCAATTTTTCTCCTGTTCCTACTGTTCTCTAAAACCACACTGAAAATTATTAAGACCACAGCAACATTACCTACATATATGCTCACTCTGTATGGCTTGCATATAATATTTCAAAAAACAAAATCTAAAAAATCTCTGGTAGACATCATTTTAAAGAGCTGTAGTGAGTGGGAAATACAAAATCTGTCTGTTTCTAGAGACATTGCAGTATCCCAGGATTCTTTTGATCAAATTTTATTTACCCTTCTCATTAGCAATAACTTTAGATTTCAAGGTGAATTACTCATTTTAATAGTTTCACAATGTTATCTCTTCTCTTAAATGCTCTTTTATAATGTAAATTATATTTTATAAGCAATATGTCCTTTTCATTATATATTTACTCTATTGCTTTCCTATTAGACTTTTTATAGCTTTCACAATATAAGCTAGAATACTTTAAATGGTCACAAATCTTTGTAGTAGCTGGCAACAGAGAAAATATTTTTCACCTTTTCACCTTTTGATGACCAACATAAATGTGGTTACTTATATATTACAAGTGAATCGAAACCAAGTACTGAACTAGAATGGCGTAAGAGACTACCCAATGCACTAAAATGAGGCTTCAGCTAGTCCATTACACAGTGTACCATAAATTCCTCTTAAACACTTTCTAAATGACAATGAATTTAGAAATGTCAAATACAATTCTTGCTGATTTTTTTATCCCAATCCTGAGGAAAAAATGCCTTTTTTCATGACCCTGGGTATATAATTGTTGGAGTAATTGATTCTTGCATATTCAATACATTAGACTATAAGAAGTTATTTGTACAGCCCAAAACCCATTCTTATACTAACCTAACAATTATGCCAAAGCAACACAGGAAAATAAATTGAAATCAGGATTTGAAATTGGTTTTGTGCAAATATTTGAGATAAAGGAAAAATTGTTTTACAGAATCAAATGTCTCTAGAGCATATGAATTACCTTGCAAAAATAGTGCCAGAATGTGAAGATTGTAACTCTTTTATGCTGGATATTTTAACATTCAGAAACGAATAAGAATCGTGCTTACTTGATATAAAATAAAAATTATTCCATGCCAATGAGGTATATTATTCTTGTTCACTATTCACTCAAAATGCTGATAAAACCTTTAAGCCCAGGGGACCCAAAGAGCTCAAGAAATTGATAGTACTAAAAAGAAAATAAAATTGAAGATTAAGAAACATGTCTTTGCTTGTAGTTCAACAAGAAATTGTACTGCTTTCAAATGAACCTAAGAGAACAAGGTGGTTTCACCTTCAAGAGATAAGTGTGGATTTCAGAGCTTCCTGGAATCATGTTCACCATGCAAATCACTTTCCCTATTGTGTAACAAAAAATTCAAGTTTGTTTTTACTATCTCCAGGCATTGCTGCTCTTTAGTCTAATACCCCCTCATTTATAAATACAGTTGTTGTTGCACACAACATTTAAAAAGCCTGGGCAGTTTACTTTAGTATTTGATATAGGCACCTCTGCAAAGAAGTGTATGCTGTTCCTAAACTGCTTAAAGGACAAACCATGATAATTTAAGTTATTGTGAAAGTTGTGCTAACAATTTGCCAAGTTATGCTTTTAGTGCATTAGTGTAAAAAGTAATAATAAATGCATTAAATTCTCCATGGATTTTGACTGGGATTTAAAGAGATCGTGCAGTTCCTTCTTTCTGAAGACAATCTATTCCAGTTTAAATCAGGAATCAAACATTTCTGGTTCATTCTTAATTTTCTACTAAATTAACATCTGGGATCTTACACATTTTGTGTGGACAATTCTTGTCTATTCACAGTTCAGGCATTCAGTTATATATGGCTATCTTTGTATGTGTCATTTCAGAAGCTGAGATTGTAATGGGTTACGATTTTGGATGGGGATAAAAAATTTTATAGACAATCTGGAAATAGGAAGTCATTTAGGATACGTATGCACTTCCAAGAAACTTGTAGTTTTTTCCCACATATGCCTAAGAGAGTTGTGTAGGTGAGCTGGTTAATTAGGACAAATTGTTTCTTGATCTTAAAGAACTTCTTATTATTTTCAGTCATATGTCTCATTTCTAGTTATTTGTGCTAATTTTACTCTGATGGGAATTGTATTTTCATTAAAAGAATCCTTCTACATTATACCAATATGACTTGAGAAAGAAAATATTTTGTAGACATGTAGAGAGGGATTTATTTAATAAATAGGGCTATAATTCTGTTTTCATACAAAAGATACACAATTAGAAATATAACAAGACTTGTGTTTCACTTTTATATGACTTTCTAATAATGCCAAGTAGTCCTGCCTTGGATGTCTTGTAGTTAGGAAGCAGTAAGAGGTCATTACTTATTTGACATCTGAATTCAATTTAGGTTTTCTTTGCTCAAGAACAATTCATTGGTCAAGATTTAATCTGAAGACAGCCTTTTGTCTTTGAAAAATTAGAAATTATAGTAAAATTTTTTGTCTGTTGGAAAACGTTCTGTGTTATCCTCTGATTTTGTAACTAAGTAGCATTTGACTTTGGACTGTTTTCTGGTCCAATTGATGTTTACAAAGTGAAGTGATGCTAAAGGCATAGGTAGAATATTGCTGTATATCCGATACTGACATTTAAAAACATTTGCTTTACCACTTCACAGCTTGATTATGAAACTGAGATATGGCATGCTATAATCTTCCTCTAAAAAGAATTGGTTTCAGGTTTCCTGTGGTCTTCCAAAGTACTGGTCTTTGTGCATGCTCTTATAAACATAGGACATTTACAAAGAAAGTTGCAGTACCAACTGAGTGTGTGCTGTGTGTGAAATTGCTCACTATAACTCACTAGAATGCCTGAGACAAACCAGAAACAATTATGGATGAAAGGACGTCTATTCTATAATAGTAAATTTGTGTCTTACTTTACTTGCATAAGGAAGTGTTTTATGAGTAAAGACAGTTCCTTGTTTTTTTCATGCTTAACTTGAATTGTTCCATTTGAGGTTTTTTTGTTTGCTTGGAGAGTTTTACTGACAACACATTTCACCAGGCTGAACACATGCCTAGGCTGAAATATGTGCTACTGAAAAATAGTTTTGATGTTTTAGAATCACTCAATTACTTTGGGCAACAGGGAAGCTAAAATACATATAAATATATGTATTACAAATATAAGAAAAGTCAATGACTTCCAAGTTCTTATTCAAATTATTCTATTACATTTTTTACAAAATAAAAGTAGCTATTACTGCAAAACACTATTTAAAATTCTTCTGGAAAAATATAGAAGTCATATTATTGTATTTTTAGGTAGAATTTGTTTTCTGAACCAGTAACTTGTTCCTTCACAAAGCATTAAATGGAAATAAATACTGAAACTGTACACAGTAAAATGAAGCAACGGAAGAAATGTGTTTTGGAGTTTTGACGAGATTAGTAAATACTTAGGGAAATGTTTCTATTTGACAGAACTGAAAAGTCAAACATTTCCACCTTTATAGCTGTCTACAGATACCTATCACTTCTACTAGACAATAAAGAAGGTTGCAATTTAGAAAAACAGAATAATCAGTCCCTCAACTCCTTATTCAAGTCTACACTGGAAAGTTGGAATGAGCATGAACAAATCCATTTATTTGGATCCATGCTTTCTATTATTTGTTACAAGCTTTCCTGATCACACTCACCACACTTCTTTTGTTGAATCTGCAGATACCTAATTATTCTTAATCTTGATCTCTCTGTTATGCCTTTGCCTGTCATGTGTATTTGTTCTGCTCCTCGTCAAGACAGGATTTGTTTGAAACATCTCTCTCTCTCTCTCTCCCTGCCTTGATTCCATAACACATGTTCCAGCACATCCTATGTTGAATGGAAAAATTTTATTTTTCAAGCCTCTCCTTCTGTTTTACATCAACAGACCTTTAATTCAAAGGGGATTTTTATAATTCTTCTGTAACACAGTAGCAGGGTCTATGCAAATGTCCCACAAATCTACATCTGCATGCCAGCTACTTCAGTATTAATTTTTTTAACTTTCTCTGTACCCTGGAGTGTCTTTGATATTTCTGTTTAATTATCTTCCTTCTACTTGCCTATCATGTTCTGATTAATATACTGAGTGAGAGTGAACAGCTAAGTTGCTGTTTCACTGGCAAATATAAAATTATCTCAGACCTCAAATAACAAAGTGCCTGCAGATTTCCAAGAGCTTCTGATTGGATCAACCGTTTTCATAATTTTCAACTACAAAAATGAAATGACTTTATGGCATTTTAGGCTGAAACATGTCTAATAAAAAGACTGTTTCACAGAGCAAAATCAGTTGGATGAAAGGTCTAACAGTAATCAATTTGTTTGTTCATTTCTTTGGGTTTTTTTAAATGACCAGACACTGCAATAATCAGAGGATGAGAATAAACAAATCAGAGAGGGAAATAAGGCATATGGTGTGTGGATACTGAGGAAGGTTTGTTACATTTGCTTGAGATTGGAAAAGGTCTTCATCTATTATACATGTTGAGGCTTAACCTCTTGATCATGGTTGAATATTGTAAGGAAGACTAAGTAATAATTCAACATTAGAAGATAAGACTGGGTTTCATTATAAACTGTTTTAGAAGGATAGTTATATAAAGATAACACCACAGTTAAAGAAGAAACTGAAATTATAAGAAATGTGTAAGCAGAAGGTGAGTTCAGCACCAAAGGTGAAGCCAAAAGAATGTAGAAGTGAGACAGGTGCATTTCAGGGTGTTTGCATTGCTCAGTAGGGGTACTGCTATTTCTGAGGCATTCATATTGAAGAGGATGAGAAAGAAAATTCCCATATGAAGGGAACAAAAGAAGTAAAATAAGCTGAATGAATAACAGAAGTCATACTTCACAGAATTGGAACAAAAATCATATCAGTGTTTAAAATTTTATTAGATAAAATGAACAAAAGTCTTTATGATGTGATATGTGTGCTAGCAAAGTCACTCTAGAAGGATAGAAAGAAAAACAGATAGAAGACAAAGACACATGCAAATTTGGCAATTGCTAAAATGAAATGCACCTTTATTTATTTGAAAATAAAGTTTAGCATGCAAGTAAGGATTTGGTTCTTCTACTGCTTTTCCTGGAACAATAATCAAGGTTTAATAAGAATATGTGTTTACTCCTGAAAATGTCAGTTTTTCCTTTTAATTAGAATTGAACAGCATGAACAGAGACTGCTTCTAACATCCAGGATAAAAGTCAATGAAGTTCTGGCATTTATACTGCCTGAGGATTCTCCAGCCATTTATTTATCTTTTCTGCTTAAAATTAGTTTTCACTAGCCCACAAATGATATTCTCAGACCACTTCAGAGATCTCAGTTAGACAAATGGTTATGAGGAAAAGAAGCTTTGTCTTCTGAAGGAGCTGTTCTCCACAACGATGAGCACTTTTCTTAGCTAAAACACTGTGAATGTGTCTTAAAAACCATTTGAAGGCCTTTTGCACTGAAAGGCCTATTTAAAAGTGATGTGGCCATATTAACACCCCTGTCTTTGAAAAACTAACGCAAATTTACAGGAAAAGGTCTTGATGACATCATCATTTTATCTCATGTGAACACACTTGTCTATTTAATTATGTCAATCTCAATAACACTACCTTTAAAAAGGGTGAAGGGGGATTTTTGAAATGAGGTGCTTGCTTTGGAAGATTGACTGGATTCAGTCAGTCACATTTACTAGCATGCCACTAGGTTAAGAAAACATTTGTACAGATTACACTGGAAACTTCATAGCTACCTACTGTTTTATTCTTGTCAGCTGTAGACTTTTTCTTAATTACAACAGAACGGAGAGAAGAAATGAGTAGCAACATTGCAAAATCTAATGTATTATAATACATGAAAAAAATTTACCTAGCATATTAACTACATGCTTAAAATGCATATTTTGAAACTAATGTTATACAAATGAACAAATGCATCTTTATATTTTCTGCAGAAAAATCTCTTGATTAGTAGAACCACTGATATTAATGAATAAGCTAACATTCTTTCCTATGCTGAGCATTGCGAATGCACTGGTTGTAGGCCATAGTTAATCTCACCTCAATAATTTCTCTGGTGCTCTGACTTAGATCACAGAAGAAGAAATGGTAGCAATTCTTAAGGATTAGGTCCGCTCAAGAGACTAAATATCTGTGTATCACAACCCTTGGTCATGTCAATATGGAATCAGTGACTGGAAGCAATTTAATGTGATTAAACTGATCCCTCTCAAGTCAAACCTGTGCGCCTTGTGATTCTTTGCATCTGAGGGGAGGAGGATTACAGAGGAGCAGTTGCATAGCCTGAATGACAGGTGAGGGGGAAGATGCTGGCAGTCTATAGCTATATTATCAGTTAGGTGAAGGATAGTAAAGTTATAAAGGAGCAGTTGTGTTTAGTTTATGCTACTATAGCAATGCCTTGTTCCATCAATTACAAACTTTAAGACTATGACAAGATAGAAGAGAATTTTTCTAAAATATAATTTTGTTTCCTTTTGGAGGCAGAACAACAAAATATTCACAATTACTCTTATATTGGAATTTCTGCTTTCTTCTGCTGCTATGGTTATGACTTGAATACTTGAATCTAACTAATAGAGAAGGATTTATTGCTCTTTTTATAAATGTCATATTGAGTTTTGTTCTGATAGGCAATTCTTCAGTTATTTTAGCAGACACAAGAATGTAAATCAATTAAGTCTATTTTTGTCTTGAGTTTCTAATCCACTATAAAACCAGTAAGAAAGAAATAAAAAAAAGGCTATATGCCATTATGGCACAGCCATGGGTTTCTATCAGCTTGGCATTGCTCTGATACTTAATATTACATTCATTTTTGCTCCTAAGATTACTTATCAAAGCAGGTGAAATAAAGCCTGGCAAATCATATTAGACACACCTCAAGCAGTGCCAGAAGTAAACATAGTTGCTCATATTTACGGACCAGAATATATAAGACAATAAGAGTCTCATTAATAATTTCAAAACCCATCTGCTCTGCCTTAACTTACTGTATAAAACATGTATCTGAAATGTAACTTATAGATAAAGATTCATTCTCTTTCTTTATTAGGTATTTTATAATGAGTTTCTAGAGTTTCTTGGAAACAGAACATTTAAGATTTTATTGGAATACTCTGCTATATCTTATTAAAAAACCTTAATTCTACATTTTAACTGAATTATAATGCACTTTAACATAAGGAAAAGTTGGTTTGTCAGGAGTCAATTTAAACATTTACATGTATACTTATACATGTTCATCCATATGTATAACTATAAATTCAGAATCTACAGTTGTACATTAATGTGCATGTGTAGACTCTGACCCTAGGAGCAGACTGCAATATGCAGGTGATTTGAAACTTAGGTTTTCCTTTGCTAAGCAAGAAAACCCTGTGCACAGCATAGCTTGTTTGAAGAAAGAGACAGATAATAGCACATTTACATACAGGTTCACCAGGTCAGCATGCTTACCAGCATTATTGCATCTTCTGCAAAGCACATTATCTTTTATGTTATCTAAGAATGTGGCTTAGTAGCAACCTGAAGTCTGTGATGTGTCAATACAGGAGGACATAAATAGGAATCCCCCCCCAAAAAAATAATTTCTAAAGTATATTTGATAAACATAGTGTGCATATTGAATCCATATCTGTATTCTCTGCAAGGCAGAATCAACTCAGAAGCTTTAGTTCATTCAGAAATTCCAAGTCAGTCTGAAAAGTCTTGCCTTTACAAGATTAACATAAGCTAATGTCAAATACAGCATAAAGCAAATATAGCAAGATACATGTATTTTTGTCCCTGTTAACCTACATTATAGTAAACTGCCAGATTTCTCAGCAGGTCCATGAAGCATCATTCTGAAGGTTGCATAGCAGAAGGATCATAGAGGCAGACGTTAATCTGTTTGAAGAATAGGCAATTACAAATACATTCATTTTAAGTGCATATTGAATAAAGCAAATAAAATTATTGTGGTGTGAACATCTATTAACTGCAGCTTTGCTTTATTATGAATATATTGTAGATAAGTGTATAAAATAATCTGTAAAGATTTAATTATATGTTTGATAAATATAAAATTTGCACTACAATTCTTTCTTTAACTTTATGATAAATAATAATTTTCTGTGTTCATGACAATTATGTGTTCCATAATTAAACACTTGTTTTCATCTTGAAATTAAGTAAAATAGCAAAAAACAATTTGATACATAAAACAAACAAACCTAGCTCTCTGGAAAATTTTCTACTAAGCAGATATCCAATAATGCAAAGAAGTACTGCAACAACAAACATAATGCAAAAATGCTTGTAAGAGAACTGGAAATGGCACAAGTACAAAGAGGAGTCCTGCACTACACTTAAAAGCCTTACTGAATTACAAAGACTGCTGCTGAGGACAGCTTTATTCCAAGGATCAAGCCAATAATATTTTTCCTAGTTTTGCATTGTTATTTGTGCATTTGGAGCTTGCACTGCTACTCATTCCCCTAGCTTTGAACTTTACTGTGTTCCATGCCACAGTTTATCTCAGATCGATAATCTTGTTTACTTGTGTTAGAGAGGAAAAAAATTATACTATTGTGATGTTCATCACATGCCTACTATATAAAGATTCAATGTATCAAACTACAAATTCAGGGATGTGAACTTCATAAGCCCTAGTCAAATACACCCCCAAGTCTAAAAAGGCTCCTACTGATGATTAGAAAGAGCGGAATTTTGGTCCTTCATTTCTGTTGGTCCCTTACATGCACAAAGAAAAAGCTATTTGTTTCTGTCACTGGGATGTGCTTTGCAAGTTGTAGCAGGACAATTTCCATAAGGATTTCAAATTTCTCCCTCCAAAATTTAGGGTTAACCTAACCTAGGGCTAATTTCCAATTTCTTTTCACTGTGGAAAGAAATTAGCTGATCTTTACTCTACTCATCTGTGCACTGTGATACTTTCTCACCAAATTTGTCAATGTATGTCACATTGAAAGCATTCTCTAACACAGGCACATTTAATCACAATATAATAGAAATGGTTCTAAAGACAACCTTTACTGATGGCATTTTCATCTACAGAATTGTAGCCACACTAGACTGTCATCCTGATGCTGACCAAATAAAGACAAAATCCATTTCTGATCTCTTTAGTAAGCTAAAGCCTTCCAGTGCCCCAGAATTTTTGGGAGAGTATCACTTTATAATTAATCTTTCGGTTTTTAATTGCTATACTGAAGAGAATCTGCATGTAGGTGAAGTGAAATATCCATCTGTGCAAATCTCACCTGATGAGATGAACATTCTTTATGTAAAAATCCCAGGGAGAAGATTTTGGACTGAAGGTTATTCAGTTGCAGGTAGTAGTAAATGAACAGTTTAGGAAGATGGAGTAACTGAGCGTGATGATGGCACAGTTCATTTTTGAATTAACTATTCCTCAAGCATAAACTTAGATTAATCCAGTTTACCTGGTTCAAGTTAGAGAATCATTTATGAGGGAAAAGAGTGTTTTTCCATTTTCCAGGTTTACAGTTGCACTTAAGAAACAATGGAAAACAAGATCCCAGACTTTACTAATATTATTGGATTGAACAGTCATGTGAGGGGCAGGAAATTTTGATGGTAAAAGTATACTTGTCTGGGGACTTCTTTGCTCAGATTTCCTCTCCAGAAGCACAAAGCTTGAGCTGTATATTGCCTCTATGTGAAATAAATAAATTAATTGAATTCTTCCTGAGATTTTGCTCATGGAAACCTATGGTGGAGAAACTTCTTTTAGAGAGGACATCAATGTCTTTGTTGCAGCAAGGAACCCAAAAATGAGCACAGGATTGCAGGTGTGACCTCACCAGTGCCCAATACAGAGAAAGAACCACTTCCCTGGTCCTTTTGGCCACACTATTGCTGATAGTGTGCTGAACACTGCTCACCTTGGCCACTGGGCACACACTGACTCATGTTCAGTGGCTTTACTGCCAGGCATCTTTCCAGCCACTCTACCCCATGCCATGAAACTAGCACTTTTTTCCATCAAGAAATTTACAATACCATTTTGGAATATTTTTTTCCAACTATGACTGTATTCCAAGTAGGTATTTCTTGAAAAAAAATATATTAGGCAAAAATGTTCAAGTTTGTTTCAACATTTGGAGTAGTCCAAGCAACGTCTCCTTGGTATGAGAGTGAATAATATGAGTCACATCCCTTACATCATGTGTTCTTCACTGACTTTAGAGACAAAAGAGGGCTTGGGGAAAAACTTCAAAACTCTTTATTTCCATGTTTTGGTGTTGGATTAACATTAATTTTATCCTAACAAGAAAAAGTCTGGGTCAGCAATCCAAAAAAATAACAACCATTCAGAAGAACTTGGTTATAAATATGTGCACAGTGTGCAATTTTAAAATGAACCAGGATGACAGTCACTTATTGCTTCTTCTCCCTTAGATTGAAGGACTAATTAGATTTATCAGATTACTGTACCTGAGGAGGTTCATATAGTTTGTGATTGTGTCACTCTCAACATTTTCCTGGATAAGCTAAAGAGAGTGAGCTCCTTTCAAGTCCATCATTATGTGTATGACAAAAGGGGAAAAGGAAAATCTGCTTGTCCTGAGTATAATATATTAGAGAGTAGGAATTAGGGTTTGAAGGAAACAAGCATAGAAAACATAGAAGTCCTCATTGATGTTCATATAGACAATTATCTATAAATATGTGAAAGGAATACCACAAATGAAGAGTGTACGAAAACTATCAGAGCTTTCACTCTTGAATAACGCCTTTGACTTTTCTTTGATCTTGATATTTTTCATATTATTTGGGAAAAAGAAGTGAAGTACAGACATAATTGAACTCAGTACATGGTCATATCCACATAAAACTCATATAGACATACAGCTATATATATATAAGTATAGATGTAGACATATATAACACAGAGGTAATAAAAATTCTACTTCCTTTAGATTATTGCCCCTTGGAAAAAGTTTCATTCATCCATTCATTCATTCATTCACCTACTCCCAGTCAAGGTTTTGGACACGGTGATACACATATTTACTATATATTTTACATTAATAACCATGTCTCTTTTTTTT
>JAWWMU010000121.1:15555251-15568927 GCA_035048155.1 Cinnycerthia olivascens
TGACACCAAGAGTACTGAAAACTTGGTCTGCCTCTTTAAAGAGTAAATGGAAAACAACATTTCTAGAATATGTATTAATTACATTTAAATTCAAACTATTACCAAGAGTTTTTCATTCAGTGTCAAATGTTAACTGATATCCTTTGTCTACCTCTTTACAGAACTTGCAAATAATGCTATTTTTGGATTATTTTCTATAAATTCTCCATCTGAGCTCTTGATTCTTTCTGGTACACAAGAGTATTTAAAGAAAAAATTGCTTTTCAAATGTGTTTGCTTAATTACAGATATTACATACACCGCAATTTTCCTCTTAAAAATTAGACTTTCTAAAAATGTTGCTAAATATATTTTATGGCTGTGCAATATTTTCCATTTTAGTTATTATTAAATCCAAAGCATAGTTCCCTAGCTACAGGAGCAGGAGCATGCCTCAGTGGATTTAAGACACTTTGGAATTATTTTGCTATTCTGCCTTGTGATTGTATCACTCTGCATAGTTTATGTCCATTAGGTATTAATGGCCATAGTGGAAGCTGAAGAAGAAGAGAACTGTGTACTCCTATGACTTGGACATAACTGCCTTCCATATATATGTTATTGACTATTAAATGCATAAAATGTAATATTATACATACTATTTCTGAGTTTATTCTCTCAAAATACCAGTATTTCAATAATTCCGTTTTCAAGGAAGAAAGAAACAAGAAAACCCAAGGCTGTAATTTGTTAGAATTTATCCCATCAAAGATTCTCCATGATTAGAAGGTAAAGTAAAATTGTAATGAAACATATTGATAATTCTCAGAACTATTGAAAAGCTATTGCACTGAAGGAATATATCAGAAAAAAAAAAACAAACTTCAACCTGTATTTGCAAAGCAAAAGTGTTTTTTTTTCACCCAAGAAATATTTGGATTATTTTCTAGAGTAACATTTTTCTTCTAAGCATTGCAGAGCAAAGATGAATTATTTTTTAACAACTTTAGTAATATTACTTTAGTTATGCTTACTTATTTTAGTAAAGTAATACTTTTTAAATATTTTATTAATATATTCCTTTGGTAATATTTTCAAACTATTTCTATTTATATGCATATAATTTATATCAATTTTGATACAAAATGAAAACTACTGTGTTTCCATTACATTAACTCAGCAGCTAAACTAGACTGAAGTAAATTCTGTCTCTATTTTGATTTTACATTATAAATAGCTCTTAAATTGTAGAGACACAAATCTAGTCTATTTTAGATCTATTTTCAGGATTTTATAGACTTCAGAAAACACTTCCGTCTTTCCGTTCTGCATTATATCATCATGGAAGTTAAATGCCTTTATCCCTTGATCCTCAAAGATGTCTCAAATATCCACCTCCATACTGTACTTCTCAAAAAGCAGCCTTAAGAACATACAAGAGTGAGGTTGTTAAGGTCAAGTAAATAATGAAAACATTCTAAAGGCATCACTATATAATTCTAGAATAACAGAAACCTAGGTTCCTATAGGTTGGAAAAGGTCCTTACGATTATTGAACCTAACTATAAACCCAGCACTGCAAATCTACCACTGAACCATGTCCCTGAGTGCCAGTCCTACACATGTCCCTTAAATACCTTCAGAGAAGGTGGCTTAGCCACTTCCCTGAGCAGTCTATTCCTGTGCCTGACCCACCTTCCAATGAAGAAAGACAGCTTCAGACCTTCACATCTCACACAAGTTCTTCTCTGTTCATAATCAGCAAATCCATTTAGGGGTCTTCCCTAGTTATCTCCGTAACCAGCTGTCAGGAAGTTACCTGTCACTCACTCCAGGAGCTTCCTGGACTGTTTTCTCACCAGCAGACATTTGGTAAATGGAAATCCCCATAAGAGCAAAGACTAGTGATCATAAGATTTCATCCAGCTGCTTATAAAATGTTTCATCTGTCTCTTCGTCCTGGTTGAAGGGTCTATAACAGACTCCCACCATTACATGTGAGTTGTTGGCGTTTAGCCTGACTCTTATTCATAAACACTCAATATTGTCATTGCCATCAGGCTCCAGAGAGTCAAAAATCTCCCTAATATACAGGGTTACTCCCACCATACTATTCTTCACCAATCCCTTCTGAAGAGTTTATAGTCATCCATCCCAGCACTCCAGTTGTGTGGTATTCCCCTATGTTTTCATGATTGTAATTATATAATTGTTTTCCAGCTGCAGAATGGCTTCCAATTCCTCCTGTTTGTTCATACTGTTGTGCATTGTTTGGATGCACCTCAGCTGGGTTATCGATCCTGACACTTTTTTCAAGGGGGTAAAGCCCTAATTCCTTTGTGACTATTCTCAGGTGCTTCTGTGTTTCTAATACACAACACCACTTGAGTCTTTGATGCCACTTCTTTCACTGAGACTTCCAGGCTGCTGTGTGCAGTCAGGGGACATTTCAAATGTGTACTCAGCATATTGTGGAGCAGACCAAAGGACCATAATAGTAGACTTTAAACACTGATGTACCATTCCCAGGCTTATCTCTAATGAGACTGACTTTATCCTGTCTCCCTTCAAATCTAGGTTAAAGCTCTTTCCAGGAGTCCTGGTAGCTCCTGCACAAAGATCCTTTGTCCCTTTAACACAGGCATACAGTATCTGTCATCAGCAAGTCTGATCCATTAGGATCAAAAAACTCCAAATTTTGCTTGTGATACCAGTCATGGAGCCAGGTACTGACATGCATGGTCTCTGTGTTTCTTCTAACATAATTCCCTGCAACTGACAGTTGAAAACACTAGTGTGCTCCTGACACTTTAAACAATTGTTCCAAGGCCCTGAAGCCTCTCTTGATAGTCCTATAACTCTTTAATACAACTTCATCTCTACCTACATGAGAAATCAATAATGGATAATAATCAAGAAATCAATAGTGTAATAATCCAAGGTCCTATAAGATTAAGATGATTTTTTTTGTCATGTCTTTCACCTGGGCCACAGGGAAGTAGCAGAATTTCCTAAGAAGTGGATTCACTTGTTACGTTTATTTCAAAGGATATTTTTATAGTTTCCAGGCTTCCTAAGTGAATGGAATAGGATTTCTCCACTTCTTGTAATGCCTTCTGCCATTTTAATATCCCTTTACTTCTCATATTCATTGCTTTAATTTTCCTCTCTGCTTTGGAATAATTTCCCTTTGATTGATTTACTCCATCTGCTTCTTTCTTCTATCACATTATCTCCTGATAAAAAACGAACCTGTAGTCTGCTTCTTTTCAACTGGAAATGACTACTTCAATTGATTTTATGATGTGCCCTATATAAACTGAAAAAAATAGAGCAGATAAGTAAAAACACAGAGCTCTACATTAAGTACTGCTTTCAAACACTTGATTTTTTTAAGAGCTTTCAAACACTTGATTGCTGTGTAGTTAGTTCACTCTGAATTGTGACCAAAAGGAAAAAAAAAAAAAAAAAAGGAGAAACAACATCAACTTAGATGAAAGCTATTTTTATTCATTAAGACAATCTATGGTAGTTTCTTCTTCAGTGCCAGGAAAATCCTGACAGTGATGTTAAGAAATTGTATAGTCCTCTTCACTTACTTCCATGACCTTAATTGATCAATTTAAGAAAGAAATGGTCTTTTATGATAACAGCAAAATAAAAGCCAGTAATTGACTGAAAAGCATGGGTCCAGCTTTCTAAAACCACTTTCAACTAATGGAAACGTGCACAGACAGTATGAAAGTTTCAACCAATGACAAAAAAGGTCACACCACTTTTTAAATTTTTTAAAGGAGGAGTGAAGATAAAATGTCTTTATATCAATTATGGACACTACAACTTTTTAAAGTTGGATAAAAGAAACTAACAGCACTAAAAAATAATCATAGAATTGCAGAATCATTTCGATTTTAAAATACATCAGAGGCCATCTTGAAGGGATCATCACAGGAATTTAGTAGTATTATTATACCCTTTTTTGTTTGGCATTCTTTCTGTGCTCTCTTTTAATATTCACTTGATTTCATCTCTGCAGATATAAAGCTACAAACATTGCAGTAATATCTGATAAAATCTGAGCATGTTCGGTAAACAAACAGAGCTCTCATGATGTGATTCTTCCTCTCATAAAACCAAAACTTAGTGTAAATGTATAAATTTTTTTTTATAAAAATTTCACTAAAATGCAATAAATGAAGTCCAAAATAAGGTAGCTCCAGAGACCATCTCATTTCTTTCAGAGAATTAGGAAAGTAATATTAGACCCTCAACCCAAACTGTTCACACATCAAGGTTTCTTCCTGGCTTCCTAGTTGAGCTGAGATATTTTGAGCACAGGGAGCGAAAAGTGGATAAGGATTCTGTTCATCTTAAACTACTATAGCTAAATACAAACACAGAGTTTAAAAAACATATCAATGGAAGCATCTGAAGTAATAACATATATGATGGGGACAAATAAGCACTTTCATTTTTTTTGGAAATTAAAGTGTGCAAGAAGATGCAGACGCTGAAGAGAACATAACATCAGTAACACATTTTTTTCAAGATTGTGACTAATGCTACTGTGTTTCACCTATTTGTCATGATGTTCCTGGTGTTTCTGGCACCTATAGCAGAGGGAGTAAAAGGAATGGGCTGAAAAATGCATTGTGAGAACTGTCACTGTACTTATCAGCTGATGTTCAAACACAAATTTTTGCTTCTCTAAAATGCATGAAATCACTTTTATCTCAGATTTAAAGTAATTTATGAAAATAATTTTTAAATGTAATCAAGTAAAATTTAGATTAAATTAATCCAGTGTATAATTTTGTCCTTGTAATCATCTATATAAAAAGAGAAAAAAAAGAAACCTTTAGGTATTCTAAATATGAATTGTTTTTGAATTCAGCTTGTATTTGCTAAGAGCAAGCCCATATCTACTTCTTATGACTCTAATTAATCTTTATATTTATTAACCACACTATAGTATTTTTAGAGAAAACATTAATGTCATAAAATATTTTTTCTCAGTATATGAGATGACAAAATTATATATATAGTCTGACTATTACAATAAAACACATAAGAAACATATTTTCCCTTTGTTTTGAAGACACAGATGGCACTCTTTTTTTTTCAGCATTTGGATTATGTGTCCTCTTTTGTTTTTCAATACTTCAACCAGCTTTTAAAACATGTAGTGAGGTTGTCCCTTTTCATTATGTAACTCATATTGTGTTCATTGATAAACACAAATTAAGCGTTCTAAAATATATTTTACAAAGATTGAACTATTTGAAATAAATTCATCCTAATATCAGTATTTCATTTCCATGTGGCTTATGAAATATTAAATTTGGCACATACATATATGTACAGTGTCCAGTATTTCTTTGGCAGTCTTTATTTTGCCCCTCTTTCATTTAATTTATAAATTGAAAATGTAAATAAGGTGAAGAAAGGGGTTTATTTTTGGTTAGTACTTTACCTGATGCCATGGAAATCAATATTTTATTCTCACTGATTCCATTCTCATATATCTAACAGACAAATTCATTATCCATAGACCTATCCTGAGGTCAAAAACTACTCAAGAATGTCCAAATTAGTCTGGTGAGTTATGCATTACTGTATAAAAATACAAGTCTAAAAATGAGGTCAATTAAGTTGATATATATAAATTTTTTATATGGAAAAATTGTACTAGTCTAAAATACTCTAAATGTGCTGTTGCAGTGTAAAATTAGTGGGTCTTCACATTTAGTATTATGCAATCTCAACTCAAAGTAAAGATGTGAATGCTTACGAGAAGTATTGTTCTAGGCGCATATGTCAAGTGGCTTCTTGTGCTTTCATACCCACATCAGGCTCTCCAGATCTACTAAAATCCTAAATATCTTGTGAAACTTACAGAGAAGTAAAACATTGCTTGATATTTTATGTATTTTTAGTAGATATCACAGCCATTTCTTATCACTCTCTAACAGTTTAGATCTAATCATAAACATATTTTGATAATTTAATTTTAAAATATCATGTCTTCTTGAGTGGTATCAGCCTTACCCAAGAAGCAAGGGATCATACTGTTCTCTTGAGAGCTTCCTTCAAAGCTTTATTGCACAAATCATGAATGGGGTTCTCTTTATTCCCTCTAACTTGCATGTGAAGAACACAACAGAGGTGAACCAGGGAATAGATATACAAAATAGATATTTTTATCACTAATGATGTTACAAAGATCCTCATTTGTATGCTTCTTTGCACAATAAGAAAGACAACCTTAAACCTGGAAAACCATTACATGCATAACCATCTGTGTCTTTTTCCTTTTCTCTTTTTTTAGTTTGTACTATCTTCCCACATATATCAGCAACACTTGCACAGGATTTCCAGAAAATCTACTTCTTCTTCTTCTTCTTCTTCTTCTTGTTATTGTAATGACGTCAGAAACTTTACCAGTCTGTTAAAAGCAGTAACAGTCTATTATGTGAAAGTCTTTAAGCAGTCAAACTAGGAGTAATAATTAGTCCTTGAGGTATCACCGGAAATAAATTATGACATTCAATTTTTCTATTCTTCTAAACAAGAAAGACAAAGTTGCCTGGTTAGGACATATGGATGCAGGAAAAAAAATACATTGTGTCAATTTCTTCCGGTGGTTCTAAGCAATTTTTGTATTTTTCAATACAAATATGGAGACATCTATGACAATACTATCCAGATGTTTTAAATTTATAACACTATTGCTTTCTATGTCTAATATAATCTTATGACTTTCTTAGGCCCATAGATCTGTCTTTCAGTTCAGAGAGTGCATTGTAATTTACTTAGTCTTCTTTTCCAATTATGACAAGTGGAATGGAAATAAACAATACAGTACAAATTTTATACAATGTCACATTTTCTATTGAGTTCATATCATGTAAAAAAGCTTGTAAATCATTTCAGTCTGACACAAATCAGTGGCTTTCTGTGTAAAGGTTGTAATTGCACCTTCTGTATTTAGAACTGTGCAGCCTGAAGTGTAAGGCAATGCTATTACAAATAGTGTAGATTTGCATATAATATATACATAACAAATGACAAGAAAAAGATACTTTTTGAGATTCAGATCAATATATTAAGTTGTTCATCAAATAAAATCTATTGCACACAAAGAAATTTCCAGCACTTCATATGACATCGTAATTTCATGCTTTTATAATAATGCCTTGTTGTAAGGAACCTGTGTAAACTAGAGTTATTAATAAAGAGGAATAACAATCACCCTGGGTTTTGGAGTATGTTTTGTAACACTTTTGCCTGAGGAATTTGTATTATGCTTGAATGTTCTATACTAATACAAACCATAAATAAAACTGGAAAATATTTCAGTTAGAAGAAATAAAATGTTCAAAGAGAGAAAATTATATTTGTCACTATTTGTTTCTCCATGTATTGTGTGTATTTCATAAAACTTAAATGTTACGGAATAATTCTCTCTCTCTCTCTCTCTCACTGTTACAGATAAGTTGTTTTAAATTATTTTACATATTTTATTAAAAGAAATAAACTAGCTATGTAAAGTGTGCTAAAACCAAATAAATCATTTGGCATTATTTCCCTGATTCTGTGAAATGTTCAGAGGTATTTGAAAAATAGGTAACCATTACAGTGGAAATGGTAAAATAACTCTTTGTCTAGAAATGGATGCAAGACTTGCTCTTACTTTTTAGAAAGGGAAGAGGTTCCTGTAAATTACTGACCTGTCAGTCTTTCCTCTGTGTCCAGGAAGTTCATGGAACAGATCTTCCTAGAAGCCGTGCTATGGTACACGGAAGGCAGATAGATCATTTAGGATACCAGCATGACTTTACCAAGGGCAAGTCCTGCCTCACCAATTTGGGAATCTTCTATAATGGACTGACCACATCAGTGGACAAGGAAAGGGATGTTCTTGACATCCATTTGTAAGGCAATCTGTAAGGTCTTTGATGTGGCTCCTCATGGTACTCTTATCTCCAAACTGGAAAGACTTGGACTTGATGGGTAGACTGTTCAGTGGATAAAAAATCGCTTCGAAGGTCACATCCAAGAGGCAGTGATCCACATCTTAGTGTCCAGATGAAAACCACTAATAAGTGGTGTTTCTCATAAGTTTGTACTGGGGCTTCATTAATGCCCTAGACAGGAAGATCAGCTGCAGCACTAGCAAATATACAGAGGACATCAAGCTGAGCAGTGAGTTTCACATCCCCGAAGGATGTAACACTATCCAAAAGGACCTGTATAAGATCAAGAACTGGATCCATGTTAATCTGATGAGGTTCAAGGCACCAAGTGGCTTTAGTGCAGGCTAATGTGGTGAAGGGATTAAGAGCAAATCTGTGCAGAAGAATCTGGTGGTATGGGTGAGTGACAGGCTAAACATGAGCTGGAAACATGCACCGCCACCCCAAAAAGCCAATCATGTTCTGGGCTGCACCAAAAGTAGCATGTTGGGGGAGGGGATTATGGTCCTCTGTTCTGTTTTCATGAATCTCTATCTGAAGTACTGTGTTGAGCTCTAGAGTCTTCAGCACAGAAAAGATATGGACCTGCTGGAGGCAGATCTAGAGGAGGGTCACAAAAATGATCAGAGGTGTGGGACAGTTATTCTGTCAAGAAAGGTGAGAGAATTATTTGCTCAGTCTGGAGAAGAGAATTATTGATTTTCATTGAAGCTTTTCAGTACTGAAAGGGGAATGACAAGATCACAGAATCACAGAATCCTTCAGTTTGGACAAGATCTCTAAGGTTATCGAGTCCAGTCTTTGACTGATCACCACCTTGCAAACTAGACCATGGCAAAAAGTGCCACATCCAGTCATTTCTTGAGCACTTCCCTGGACAGCCCATTACATTGTACAAAATCCTCATCTGTGAAACTCTTTTTACTGTCTAACCTGAATCTTCTCTAGAGCACCTCAGGGCTATGTCCTCTTTTACTGTTGCTTGTTGTCTGAGAGAAGAGCCCAATCACACCTGGCTACAACCTCCTGTGAGGAAGTTGTAGGAGCAATAAGGTGGCTCCTCAGTCTTTCTGGAAATAAAATGGAAAATTCACCATTAAGAGCATTGAATTAAAGACATTATATCCAACAGTAAAACTGCTAGATTGAAGGCTCCTTTATGCTGTTCTTGGCCAGTGCTGGGGACATACTGGGAATTTGTTCATCATAAACAAGTCCAACGAAACAAAGAATTCCAGGGTTTTATATACATATTCAAGATTTCCAAGATCCTTTCCCCAGCCCAGCCCCAGTTCATCACATCATAAATGCTTTCTCTTTTTTCGTCCTGCTGCTTTTTCGTGGAGGAAGACTGCCTTTTAGGGTCCTATTATTGACATAATTTTGGGGGTGGCAGTCAGTGCGTCCTGTCCTCTGGGTGAACTTTAATACTGGCAACTTCTAGTGCATGCTTAGTCCAATTCTGCTGAGTCACAGTGTTTATATCTTATGGCTTTAATTACTATTATGACAATCTATCTTTGGTTAAAGGATAATAACTCAAAGTTTATCTAGCTAAACTTCATTTTATTGAATTTGCTGTTCTAGCTAAACAATCACCATTGATTGAGTTTTCTGGGGCGTACAGGTCTATGGAGCAGCTCCATACAGGTACAGAGAGGATACTTCTTAATTTTCTCAGAGTACTTTGTCTTGTTCTTCTGAAGCTAAACTAAACATGGATTTAAACCAAAAACAGCTAAAATAACAAAACATAAATTTCCTAGCTAACTACAGCACAGTTCCTTGCAAAATTCAGAGGGCCACCAGACTTCTGGTGGCACTCTGAATACATAAAACTCCTTTTCAGCACACTAACAGCACAAGTGTCTCTTTCATGGAATCATGTCAGAAAGCTGAAGGCAAAGTGGTCAGGGCAGCAAGGGAACTGTGGAAGGTGAATTTAAATTTTTTTTGTTCTACTCGTAGGAAAACTTGCAGCGAACCCAAATGTCCCCTGATTTATTCAGGGGGATGTGAGAGTAGTATCTGAGAAATTGTGGAAATTACTGAACCTTAAAATGTTGCAACTGTAGGTGAAGAGAAGTGATATTTATCCTTAATTATGGTGAAGACAAGTGGTAACTGGTTTTGAGGAGTTCATTGGATTGTTGGTGCCTCACGACTTCCAATTACTTTATCCTTAATATACCAATTCACATTATAGATTTCACTTAACAGAACATCCTTTATACTGTTCCTAAACTAGTGTGTGTATATTTGTGAGTAGTTCATGTTGAATAATTAATAAAAATAGCATATCATATACTGGAAACATGATAGATCACATCACAGGAACAGGGAAGAACAAATAAGCCTTTATTCTTGTGCGACACAAGTTGGATTGTGCACCTGAAATACTGACATACAATATAGGTGATTTTTCTTTTTTTTTCGAAATATTAATTTTCACAGTACTTTGCAAAAGTTGCAAAATGTTGCCAGGTGTGTGCAAATTTAACTGCATAAATTAGTCTTAATTTTAACAAATGCTTCAAATGAAAATTGTTTAAGTCACAACTTCATGGCTGGCAGATTTTTCCTTTGGTATTTCTAGAAAATTCTTATTTCAGTCCAAATTTAGTTGATTTAAATGCACATATATGAAAATATATTAAAAAAATCAGTCCTTGGTCAATAGACAGAAAAAAATGTACTTTAATCTAGAATATCTATTTTAGGATTATTCCTACTATTTATTTTTAAGAATTCAACTTCTTAATTTGGGAAATTAGGAAATTTTTACATTATCATCTTTTCAAAAATTAAAATTACAGAACTAGAACAACTTTAATACTCCATCATCTAGAATTGTAGTTTTTCACCTTTCCTATGCACAGCCTTTATAAATGCAATCCAAATATGTGTTCCTTAACTTTACTAAGATTTCCCTTAGCTGAATTAGTTGCTGTCATTTAGCCTTCTCTTACTAACATGTAGATTAGAATTCTAGCAGCCAAATCATTTGTGCAAATTTTCTTGTTCAAATTACCTCTTATTTGAGCCATTTCATGTTGGTGTTAACCAACATTTCTATCACACAGAGAGATATGGTATAGATGATGGATGAATTATGTTAATACTGAACTTTTTAATTATTAGATTTTGTTAATTAGTAGATAGATGACAATTAAAAATGTAGACCAATGACTTAGTGGTATTTTATCAGATTTTTGAATAAAACTATTAGTAAAGTAAATTTTATAATGTAAATTTAAACAGCCCCATTAAAAGTTGATTACTTATCAAATATAAATTGTATGCTATACTTAAAAACTTAAGTATGATTAACAAAATTGAAGCAAATACCTGATGCGTTGTTAGATTCTTAACTGTTTAACCATCTGTCTGTCAAAGACTGGCATCTCCTTAAAGCAAAACGCTTTTTCTATGTTCTTTAGATTCTAGCTATGAATATTTGCAAATGTTTGCATATAGAAATAAAGTGAAAGGCAACATGGTAGATGATATTCTTCTATTAATAAATAGTGATGCTAAATGAGATGAAGGTTAAACAAAGTAATGTCATCTAAGTATGTTTATTTTTTTAATAAATTGAATTCTTAATCAATTGACTTTTTATTCAATTAATTTTTTGCTAGTTTTTAAATAAAATTTGAAAAATGTTGCAATGTCTTTGAACTTTTTCGTGGTAGTGCTCTAAAATTTTTAATTAATAAGAAGTATTTTTAATTAAAGAAGGAGGAAAACTAGCTGTTAATTGATTCATCACAATTTTTTTCCACTTCATTGTATCCTGTTCAAACAATGATTGTAGAGTTGTAGAATGATATCTATGTAGCTAGGAATGGCAGACATATGAAGAGATTGCATGTCTCTTTTGTTATTTTGAAGAACTCTGTTTCTTCTCAGAATTCTTGTTCTAATTGCACTAGTTCTTAGTACTCAACTTCATTCAGTACCGTAACTAACTAATTTACCCCTTTAAAAATTGTGCATAGCCCAGAATAGGCTGTATCTACCTTTAAGAGATGTGACTGTGGGCATTTTGTGCTGAACTATTTCACCCATTGCTGCGGCTAAAAAACCATCTTTTCACAGGAGTAACAAGACAACATTGTAATATTTCTTTTGATCTTCTCATATTGCAGCTTTGTTCTTATATTCAAGAAACAAAATGCACAAGTCACAGACCCCATTTTGAATTCCTTATCTTATAAATCTCAAAGTAGTTGGCAAAAAGAAAAAAGCTCTTTAATAATATCAAATAGTTTTGATGCTTCATTATAAATTTCTTACACTATATTTCTTTATTTTACAGAATAAAAAAACCAAAACTTATCAAACTTAATCCTACCATACCATGATATTTATTTTTAATTTTCTAAAATTAATTACTTTTGAAAGTTCTTAATTTCACCTCCAAAGTTAAAGAAAGAGTAATTTTATCACAGCATACTATTCCAGAATAAGAGGATGGGATAATCTTAAGAAAATGTATACAATCTCTTAATTTACTGTCTTTACACATGGCATCACCACTTACAAACCATGACAACTGAATCACAAGTTAGACTAATAGAAAACACAAAATTCATTTGTAGTTCATAAGTACATTTTCCTATCAATGATCATACATATAAAGTCCTAGTCTTCAAAAAATAAGGATAATTTACTTATGGTGTCAGTAATTATACTAGCTAATTAATAGTATTGCTACAAGATGTCAAAAGTAAAAGTTTCCAGAAAAAGATACAAATTTCAACAGTACTGAAATTTCTGGAAAGGTTTACACTCAATTTAGTACTTTCTAACTCATTCAGAATATTTTTTTTCAAATTATTAAAATCCAATTTTGCATTTTTTAGATGAAGAATCTTGATTTTTTGTCTTTTTTTTTGAAACTTCAGCTTATATCAACATATATGTTTTCATTAGAGCATCATTTAGAGTTGTCACACCCCAAGTTCACATTTTTTCACTGAGCTTATAGGTTTCTGTTTGGTTGCTATTTTAATATTATTTATTTTTCTGTTTTTACATAAAGACTTTTCAAAAAACTATAGGTAATCCTGACTCATAAACGGAAATCAAAACAAATGAACCCCAAAGCCTTTCTACTGTAATAAAATAATTTTCATACCTAGTTCTGTTAGAGATTAGCACCCCTATAACATTTTTAGGGGAAACTTGAATTAGAACGTAACAGCAGGATGCATAGTTTTGAAATCAATCTAAAGATCCATAAAATCAAAATATTCATGTCTTTTCAAATAGGCACGAGTCATTTTCTTCCAAAAATTTCAGCACAGATTCAGTGCAGAATAAATGTAACTTATGCTGTTTTGGGGTGGGATGGAGTTAATTTTCTTCACCGTGGCTATGGTTTGAATTTGTGCTGGAAGCAGTGTTGATAGCACAGGAATGTTTTTGTTATTGCTGGGCAGGGCATGCACTGAGCTAAGCCCTTTTCTGCTCCTCACCCCACCAGTGAGCAGGATGAGGGTGCACAAGGAGCTGGGAGGGGACACAGCCAGGACAGGTGACCCTGTTAGTATAGGGTTAAATATCTTAAAAAATCATGTAGAAATAGGTCGCAAGAATGATTGGTATTAAGGATGGGTGAAGGCTTATGGGAATGAGCACTTGGGGTTTCCAAAATATCCACCCATGACGGGAACTGGTACTTGGGGTCTCCAAGACACCCACCCAGAGATAAGA
>JAWWMU010000121.1:15583388-15593944 GCA_035048155.1 Cinnycerthia olivascens
CTGAAAACATTAATGAACTGTTTCCACAACCAGGATTAGCACAAATGCATTTGTCATCTCAGCTAGCCAAATAAAATGCCTCACCATCCCATATGTGGGACATGTGGTATACAGATATCATTTGGATGTGAAATCAGCTCTGTAGCTCAATCTGTCTGGATACATTCCTAATGACCTACTGGATCTCAACCTTCAGGAGGAGTTGCTGTTTTCCAATAATTCATAAGGAAGAGGAATAGTCCAGTAGCATCACCATTTATCTTCTATTCAAATCTAACTGGAATGTGATTGAACCAGTGTTGCTAATTCTGGCAACTGGTTTACAGGGACTAGAGAAATTACTGAGATGTTGAATTTTTCTGGGTTGCTCCATATTGCCATTGCCCTGGTGAGTGGTTTTACAAATAGAATTTCCTACTTTCATTTGGTAAGTACTGAAAATATGATCTAAGAAAACTCAGGAGTTACTTCGAAAATATGTTTTCCTTAGTGAAAACAGAAGGGTAGTTATATGGAAGTCTAGAAGTTACATGACACCCTAAGTCAAAGATTAACTTCAAGTAAATTTTTGTAAATAAAAAAAAAAAAAAGGTCAGGCATCTGTTATGTATGATTATCTCAAAACACAGTTATGGAAAACCAAGCCAAAAAGTATGAAAGAATGACTTTGTCTTTCAACTAAAAAATGTAGACTAACTTGCATTGTTAAATGACTTTAGAAGTGCAGAAATATTTAGATAGCTGCTGTTGCATTCCAATTTTATATGAGAGCAAAATCAGTTTGGCTAACAAAATGAAATTAATTTATTCACTTATGGAATCTAGTTTTCTTCTTCCTAGTCAGTCTTGTGTTCAATCATTTCTGTTTTAACCAGCTGAAAATGGCAACTTTGAACACAGACTTCAAGCTTCATTCACTATTCAGCACTTTTTTAGTAAAAATAACATCCTGTAATTAAACAAAGACATATTACTCCCTAAAAAATTTACCTCCTAGCCTGTAGTCTTATGAACTATTGATGATTTCAACCTATTTGGTCAGAAAACCTGAATGATGGTGATTGGTAATTTTAGATAAATGTCATAATAATGATATAAAACTCTTTAGTTATTATTTCACTTTAAAATCCATAACATAACCCCCAAAATGATACCTCACTTTGTAAAAAAAAGGTATAATAAAATGCATGACTATCCCTAAGTTTTAAAGTTGTATTTATCACGCCAGAAATATATATGTCTTTAAAACATCTGTTCGTCCAAAGGCAAACACAAAATCCCAAATCTATTTCTGTGTGTTAAAATACATGCTTTTGCCCATATAAAATAAAATATTTCTAAATCGTCTTACTCTTTATTCAATGATGTGTGTCATTAACGAAAATTAATTTCAGAATTTAGACATGAATAGGACATTTGTCTATATACAAGTTTTATGAAGATTAAATATTATAATCCATGTTATTTTGGTAGAGAAAAATGTAGCATCACAAAACGTAAAAACACAAAATCCCACATGTGAAACTATTTAGATAGGTGAGATTTTGCCTTACTTTGTCCTGTTTTGCTTTTTAAGGTTAAAAAAAGTTTTTTTTAGTTTGTAGCATAGTCACTGTCTGAAATACCAGTCTAACAGAAATAAAGGTTGTTGAAATGTAATTTTTCTTATTTTGATCATTTCATATAAGCACATACGACCATGATTTGCTCATAAAGATAAGATACAATGTACTTCACTGATTAAAGGGACATTTTCCTTACCATATACCAAGTATACCATAACTTTCTAAAATTCATTTGCCATTTTAAACAATCCTGAGGAAAGTAAACACAATAGCGGAAAAAAAAGACAAAGAGCTAAATTTTGAATTGTTCTCCATGGTATTCAAAGTAAAAAACAATACTGACAATACCACGAATCTTTCATGTCAGAACAACATGATTTTGAGAGAGGATGGGCATAAAAAATAATGAAGAAGTTGTTCATTCATTAAAAGCAATTCCCTTGGAAGATCATTAAGTTTAAAAAGACCGGAAAACCAAGAATAAATAAGAGAAGAGGCGAACAGACAGCATACATTTCAGAAGCATTCCCAAATGTCTCATATGAGATTGGGTAGGGTGTTAGATTCTATCCTTCCATAAAAATAGTTTTAGTAGTAATTTTCATTAATTTTAGACAGACTTTTTCTTCTAAAGTATAAGAAGGATGTTATTAGCCTGAAAGACCATTTTAAATATGAATTTTCTCAAATCATCTCTAAAACAAACCCATCAAGACTTTCAGCTTGACTTCCATCTCAAACCACCAGTCAGATGTGTTTCTGCACAAAACATTAAAACACCCTTGAAGTTTCTAGAAACTATAAATATTTTCTTTTCTAGCAGAAAACATGCAGAATAATGTCACATCAGATTTTGCAGACAAAGGATGTTGGAGAGCAATGAACTAAAACAGAATGCTCACCTTGCTCCGGAGATTGTTCAATTAGTCAAGTACAAAAGAAAAGAACCACTCTTGATCAGAATGCACCAAGAATTTTGGCAGGTTTTTTTTTAATTTTCCAGTTTTTAGGGCAAACATAAAAATGCCAAGGAGTAAAACTTTAGTTGATAACAAAATCGTTTGCAGGGTGATTTATTGCATATTTAAATGAAAAAAATCTGAAATAAAAATCATATAAATATTTAAAGCTCTGTTAAGATGGGAAAGATATTTGAGAAAAGCAAAATAGATAACTAATAAATGTTAAAGGGATTACCTGATTAAAAAAATGAAAGTATGATACTATATTAACTGTGACAGAACAGAATAATTTTGGTATAAAATTAAAACTTTTAATTTATTCAACTGAAGATTCACAGCTATTAAAGTACAAAACTCTTGAAGCAGATGGTGTCTTAATTTGCCAGAAAAAAAATTATAACAAATTAAAGGAAGATGAGTTACGTTAGAAATAAGGAATATATTTTTATTCAGTGTGAAACAGACTGGACTTAAAACTTCTGATAATGGCCATGACACCTTTTTTCACACTTTTAGAACTAAAAATAAAAGTTAATGTGTTAATAATTTTTCCTTTTGCTAAAATATCATATTTCAGTATCTATAAAGATAAACAAACAAACAAAAAGCTTTCTTGGAAGCTACTGAAAGATTTACATGAAATGAAATTTTATTTTCCTGGGAGAAAATGAAATAATATAATGGTTTCTAACAACATAAGAACATTTTTCAGAATTTCTTTTCTCAGAACATTTAAAACTTTCTGTTTGTACCTTACACAAAATGAAACCACATTTAGAAAACTCAAAACTATTTGCAAAATGGAGATTGTTCACTATACACAGTTTTCAGTAATTTACTTAGTGCTATTGTCAATAGTGGGAAATATTCCTTATTAAATATAAATATGCAGTATATTGCATACCTGACCAAGCCTGAAATGGGAACTCAAGTGCAGAATACTGTTGCCAAATAACAGAAGAATCAGAAATTGATTTACAGAATGTGTGAATGCAGGTTGGCCTCCATGATAGTGTCAGTTTTTATGCATGACTATACACATTAATCCAGCCAAAGAAAATGTTAATATAGAAATACTAATACAGAAAACAAATAAGAAAGAAGAGTAGTTTTAACTTTGCACAACACTGTCTGTTTCTTAAGATGAAGTTTGGAAAACATGGAAAGGAGAAGAAAACAAAACTGGCTGAAGAATATTGCTTGTGCTTATTTTCATTGTTCAGTACAAAATTCTGGTATTTCTGATTCAGTCCCTTCAGTACTTGAAAGCAAAACCGAGAATACATATTTAAAAATATGCCACATCAGCTTTAGTATTAACTGGAAAATTGTATTTATTTTAGCAGGGTTAGACATGCTAATGTAATTTATATATATAATTTATGAAAAAGTAGTTCAATTCCTCTTTATCTATTGCAAAGTATCAGTGGAAAGAATTGTTTGATGTTAATCTAGTAGAAATTATGAGTCAGACAAAATAAAAAAAAAAGCCAGTGTCAGAAAGGAGAAGAGTAAGATAAACTTCTGCAGAGTAAAAGATTCACAGCAATAACTGATATATTTAATTTACTAGCTGATGAAGTCTTACTTCTTCAGATCTGTCATTTGTCAAAGGTTTCTTTTTTCAAAATAGATTAAACCTTCTTCTTACCTGGAACAAGGACACATAAAACTGTATTAACAATAATAACAACAACAGTGAGAAGGTAAAACAGTCCAAATCTGAAGACCAGTTTTTCAATTTTGCATATTTATCCCCCAGATATTTTTCCAAGCCTATCCAATAAATATAGAATTATGATACCTTCCTGTATTCCTGATTTATTTTTCCATGGAAATACAGCCAAAAAAAAAAAAAAATTAGTATGGTGCTAAAGAAATAGATATTGTCTTAGATATAACAGTAAATTAAAAACCTCGAAGTGACAGCTAGTGATTCAGTTCTTCTTTTCTCCAAGACAAAAAAATATCAGAAATTTCTAATAAGAAAGCTTCCCTTTATGACACTATATACAGGTCAAAAGGCTCATATATTACTTTATTTCTTCAGTTGTAGTATTATGGTACATAGCGAATAGTAATTCAAAGATTTTCAGATTTAACACAATGATAGCCAATAAATCAATGAAGGTTGACAGAGACTTGATTGTCCATCAATGATCCAGGGTCCTGCCCTCAGCTATGAACTACAGTTAGTTTCTTGGGAAGTAACTCTTTATCCTGTATTTATTTTTCTAAATATTAGCAATTAATAAAGTAGAAAAGTGGTGGAACATTTCTGGAAGATGTTGTAATAACACTGTGTTTTCTATTTCATATGATAATTCATAACGTGCCTTTAACTTGATCGGGTGAAAATTGTTATATTCTAATGGTTTTAATTTAATTTGATGTGTCTCTAACTAGAATGAAAAGGGCTAAGGACTAAATTTAAGTAAATATATTGATTTTTAAAATGTGACTTAGTAGAACAGAGCAGCCAAGGGTAAATTTATTTCCTGTAGTTATATTTTTTCCATTGATCAGGAATAGTTACTGTTCACCCTGACAATAACTCCACTGCAACAGCAAACACTCTTAATACAGAGTACTTCAAGTGTCATAAGATATCAGTTTATACAGTCCCTTCAGTCGAACTAGAATGAATAGTTCAATGCCAAGCTTTGAGACTTTCTTTTTTTCTGTATACGCTAAGTACTCCAACAGATATTTTACAACAGAACTCGCTTATAATGTCAGAACTAGTGCCATGCAAAGAGTGTTAACATAGTGACTTTTCAAAAACAACAGGAAGCTAGACAACCTTGCTGATTAAAACAAGAAGGTAAGAAGTGGATACAATCCTAATCAGCTGCAGTGAAACTAAATATCCAAAATATCAGATGCTGAATACCAACTATGAAACTTTTGGGAGAAAACAGAGTCTTGAAAGGGAAAAGATATTTAAGTTCTGTTGCCTAATTAATATTTTAAAGAAGAATATCATGTTGAAATTTGTTATATACAGCCTGTAATGTGATAATTTTAAAACCTCTTTAATTTTCCCACTCAGTTTTGTATGCGTATATACTTCACGGTATTTCAATAGAAATGTCTAACTGCATTCAACTGGCATATGTCAGACCTTGCTCTCTTTCTACTCACTTGTATCTCAGTTCCAAGGCACAATATTTAATGGTGACTGATGAGCTGAGTAATATCTCGTCAGATAAAAAGATTAAGAAAAATCTTAAATTCTAAATTGGTTGAACAGCTGTACAGATGTTCAAAATCATAGTTCTGTATGAAGCTTGACAGGAATTCAGATCTCAATGGGGTCTCATACATGAATACAAAGTGCAGAGAAACTTTTTTGGTCAATAAATATTTGGTAGGGTTTTTCATTTTGTTTGTTTGGGAATTTTTTTGTTTTGACTTGTTTCAGGTTTTTTGACACTTGCCTGTCTAAATAAATAACTGACATTTTCTCTTGCCTAGCAGTTTTCTTTATTGATGAAGGTGTGAACTTCTATGTTTCATTTGGAAAAATTATTAAAACAAACTTACATAAGTAGAAATATTGAAACAATCAAAACCTTTTATGTGGTCATTCCTGAGTGTTATTCAAATATGTTTGGCAATTACGGCAATAAAAAGAACTAAATTTCTAATGGTTCCTCAAGTAGAACTACTTGATAAATTCCTATCTGGCTTTACTGAATAAAGTGAAATTCATATCCAGCTTTTTTATATAAGGGAAAAAAAAACCCTGTTGTAGAATAGAAGGCTGTTCTATTGTTCAGAGATGATGGTTCATGAATGAGAAGATATTATTTTCACTTTTTAATCTGGTATGAAATAAATAGTGCTGGCTACCACAACGATACATAGAAGTGCATGTTATTCTGTTATTCTCCTCTGACCACAGTTTTAGCAAAACTTGAAGTAAGTTCTTCTTTAGTTTGAACAAAAATATTAACAAATCTTTTCTCTCTCATGAGGAATTCTATAAATTAGGATGATGAAATTTTTTTAATAATTTGAAAAAATCGTATGGAAAATTCAATATATTCTTCTTTTACAGTATATTCAGTAGTTCTGGTTTATGGCAGATCATCTGCACTGAATTTCATTTTCTAGATAGCATTCACAATTTCCAAATATACCGAGTATCCACAATGGAATGGACAATTTTTGTATCACTGAGAGATAATATCCCTTTTAAAAAAAACCTAGCTTCAAAATTCATCTTCTTGAGGTCACCATGCAAAAAAGCAATAAAACTCCCACATAGTCCTTTATTTCTGAAAACCATTTACTAAGGTTTTGATAATATTGAAAACAATTTTACTTACTTATTAAATTTGAATCAGTTGAGAACTGTCGGCTTTGGATTCATGGGAAAAGAAATCCTCACAGAAACTCGGTGGTTATGAGGTGGTTGATTGCAGCTTGTAGAATCATACATCATCTCTTTCCACAACTCCGGGAGTCCGAGCCCTACTTTCCATTCTTTAGTGAGTGGAATTTTCATTAAAAGCCTTTAAGTATCTTAATTACACACCTATTTTAAACCTCTGAGAAGAAATAGACTTAAAATACATCCACATTGTCACAAACAATTGCCACTAATAAGGGAGGAGAGACTTGGCATTCAAAGGGATATCAGTGGTTCACCCACATGTCTTATTGTTTCATTAAAATTAAGAAAGTAATATCTTTGTGATTATGTCATATATTGTTAATACATGAGTTGCATAAAATGTAAGCCTATTGTCATAGGAAAGATACTCATGCTATAAATTGAAGAGTTTGAGATTGACTTGAGAATAATCCCACAACACATTAAAATTACTTACTCCAGAGAATTAATTTGGTATATAATCTGTTTTATAAATTAGCTATGAAATACACTGAGTGTATCTGAAAGTGAGCAATTACTCTGGAAGTCTAGCTACCTTATTTATTAGATTTAAGTTCATTAGATTTTTATTTAGATGTAGATTTAGATGTTTGATGAGATACTTAAGATGGAATCTGACTTCCCTATTTCTTACCAGGAACTTGACTTCTCTCTTTCTTTAATCAGAGATAATATTATTAAATAGGTAGTATGACAGAAAGAAAATCAACAAAAACATAATGTTTAGGAATCAGTAAAAGCAGTAAAGGTCTACTAATGGAACGTATTAGATATGTAGTGCTAATGGTGTTTGTATGTTTTTATTCTCCAAGGTCAACTAGAGATGTAAAATTGAGTAGATTTAGGAGGCAGTAGGTAATGGTGTTAAGAAGAAGAAAATAAGTTTCATCATCATGTTTCATCATCTGATATGGTAATGGAGTTTTTCTGAACTTGTTTCCCTGTCTCGATGCAGAAGGTCAACACTGACAGTGCCTAAATATAATGACCCTAACCTAGGATCATGGATGTTCTTAATCAAACCAAACAAACCAAAAAACTTAATAGATTTAGCTAATCTTTGTTCCCAATAATCTTTATTATTAGTCATGAAAAAGTAACAGCAGTATTCTACAGAAATTGATTTGCTTTATATTAATGTGAAAATGGGGAAGGTTCTTATTACATTCTTCCTGAGAAATAATAAAAGAAAATGTATCATATCTGAGAATCTAAATTAATTAAATAATCACAATAATGAGATATAGATTTAAAGTTCAAAATCTGTTTCTGTAAATATATTCTCATCCATTGAGGGTGTTTATGTAGTACCTAATAATGTTTTGTATTTACGGAGCAAATCAATTCCTAATTATGGAAGGCTTATATTGTAAGACTTGAGACAGACAGCTTAATGCAATTTAGTTATATCTTCTGACTCGTATGTCAAGAGCAGTTGTCTCTAGTATGCTTTCTTTTTGAACACTTTTGTATAAAAACTATTGGTTGAAAGAGAAATTGAGGGAATGACAAAGATGCAAGTACAGCATCAGTGCCTGATCTCGTTAAACTTCATGAGATTCCCACTTCTCAAAGTTGTCCTGATCCCTCTGGATGGCATCTTGTGATTTTAACTGTTAATGAAATATTTTTAAATATTAAAAAAAAAAAAAAGCCTAGTTACCTAGAAAAACTTAAGCAAAAGAAGACAAATTCATCAAAAAAAGAAGGAGCAGGAATGAGAAAATGTGGGTTTATTTTTTGATTTTACGGAAACATCTATCAGGAGGTTGGTAGGTAGTTCTTGTATGAGGAAGGTGTTGTAGGAGTAATTGAAGATATTGTTGCCCAAATTTATTTCTAGCACCACTAAGAATGAAAACCAGCAGTACTGGCTTACCTAGCATGTCAGAAATCCTTATATTATGCAGAGTTCAAATCCCTTTGCCAGCCATCAACAACACCATGAGTTTCTAATGATCCAACAAACAATTATTGCAGATGTAAATGAAACAGAAGTGGAACAAAGCCAGAAAAAATTATTTTTCACCTGCATAGCAATAGAATAATGCGAAGAATTAATGATGTGAATTGAATGTTCAATTACCCCTCATTTAGTAACAGAAAGAAATAATCTTTAAGGTATATTGGTCTACACAAATATTTTAAGTCTCAGCTGGCAATTATTCTCACAAGTCAGTCTCAGTTGTTTTGTTTTAAAGAGAAAGTTGACTGTCAAATAAATATTAGTAATGTGTAATTTTTTGTGGTTTTTACATGAATAAACAGTCTGAATCCCAATTCCAGTTCATCACCAAGGCTGGAAAATTATATAGGAAATTACAGATTTTGCTGGTGTCTAGTGGTTATCATCTGCTAGTTTTGTTGTTGTGGAAAATAAAACTTCCTAGTATCTATAAAAGCTGGTGAATTTGATTGTAGGACAAAGGCTTCTTTCCACAAAGAAAATGGACAGCTTCGGGGATAAAAAAAATCAGCCTTTTGAAAGCAAATTCCTAGAAATAACTTCCTTAATCTTCCTCATAGAAATTTCAGTTTAAATAACAAGGAAATCCACACTTTCTTGTTTCTATGCTTTCATATTTTGATGAATTTGTCTTCTTTGTCTTACGTCTTTCTAGATAACTGTGGCACTTTGTCTTAATATTCAATTAACAGTCAAAGTTAACATCACTGCAATTATGACATGAACTCACTATATCCAAGGATTTTATTCTTTTCACTTTCTCAGTTTTCAAGGGCAGTGCTTCTACCCTTTTATGTACGAGTTCTGATTGTTTAAAACAATTGAAAACACTAATGGTAATGAAGAAAAACTAGATCAACTTATGAACAGGTTAGAAACTTATTACCTGAAAACTGAAATTGATAAGAAAACCAGAATTATTTAAAATCATATATTATTTTTCTTATGACTGTTCCAATCTTCACTATTTTTTTTCTTTTTTTTTGTTCTGTGTTCAATTAGGGAGAGAAGTAAAATACACTAAATGTTTTAATGGAGTGTTTCTTTTATGTTAACTAGACTCAGAGATGATACATTGAAAAGTTCAGGTCAAATTCTATATCTAAAAGTTTCAATTTCATGAAGAGACAAAACCACTTGATGATAATTGGTATTTCTGAAGTTATGACCTTGAACTTTAAATTATCCTTTAAAATCTGAACGTGAAATGAATATAATTTCCTCAGCTTTGAGAATATTTAGCTAGCCTCATTATGGGTTGATAAATCGACTAGCTTCAAAATCTTATTTAGAATGACAGCTTATTTATTCCATATAAGCAACAAGTAAATATAGATTGATAACCTTACCTGACTTAATGCTTTGATGCATAAGAAAAGGATTTTAGTTCTGCCATCAACTTAGATCATAAATTTACTAAGTTGTGTTGCCTGCCAGACTGATTGTGCTTTAGTGGTTGATGACAAAAGGGGTTCATGGTACACACTGAAGAACTCATTAATTTCTAATATTTCTTTTCTCTGCTAGCCTGGTGAAAATCAGAAAACCAGGAAAAAATTTGTTGACCATAAGATATAACATTTCCATATGTATGTATACAAACCTGAGGTGTGTATATGTGTACATATATATATATTTAAAATTAAGATGTTATGTCATCT
>JAWWMU010000121.1:15772302-15782972 GCA_035048155.1 Cinnycerthia olivascens
TGCACCAGCCCTGCCCCCCTCCAGGGGAGGTACCTGGGCATTCACACCTGGCCTGAGCATTTATTAATCCATTAGATTCTATGTGTTTGGGAGACCCTCACCACCAAGAAGAGCAGCTGAAGAGGATCATTGGGAAGACAGTGGGATCCATGGAGTGGTGATATTGTCTCTGTCACTCTTTTTCTGTTCCCCCCACCTCTTTTCTATTTCTTTCTTTCCCTTCTTCTGTCTCTCTCGCTCTAATATTTGCTATTAAATAAAACCCATACTATTGACTTTGGCATATTTGCACCCTCATTCGTGCAGAGGCATTTCTAATAACTTTCAAAACCAGACTATAACATTGGCATGGAGAATGCTGACTTTTCAAATGCTTATTGAAATTCCTTTCTTGAATTCAAGGCCTTGTTTTGCTGGTATATAGTTTATAATAGATATAGCTGGCTCTGCACACATTATTTGTTATAAAAATTCAGTTATGAAAGCTGAGTCTGGAAAGACTTGTTTTTATCTTTTGGCTGCTACTGATAAAAAAAATATCATGGATTTTTTGTTTTGTTTTGCATTTCACTAGTCATATCAGGTTATAGAACTCATTCAAGTTTCTTCCTATATTTTGCTTTTACACAGAGATTGCTTGTTGTGGTTATGCTGTGCTTTCTCTGTGGTGACAACCAGATTACATCTATTATCTTACCATGTGTTTCTCTAAGAGTGTTTGACTTCATCAGTTAAAAAAACACAACAAGCCAAATTTCTTTTATATCATTGTCCTTGCTCTAGGGCTCAGCTGATGGAAACTGCTAATTGGTCACTGTAACATAAAGTAGGCATGGCCTACCTGTGGAAAGCAGATAAGAAAAATATGTAGCTGCTTGTCCAAAGAGATTTTCTCTCTTCCTAAATGAGTTAGCAGAAGGTAGGAGGTAGGCCATTCCCACTGGAACTTTACAAACCTCTCTAAACTTTTTTTCTGTCTTAATGGCAGCATTCAATGCCAGCAGAGTGCAACCATGGTGGCTTTGTACCCTGTACTAATTTGTCACAATATGTAGAAAAGTAGAATTTTTTCTTTTTTTAAGTATTTTTAAATTTCATTTTAATCTCTTTTTCTTTTTTTTTTTTTTTTGTAACAAACACTTAAGGGCATTGCTGTGTTTGGTCTTTTGTTAGTCTGTGCAGTAGCTAGAAGGGGAAATTATTTTGCTTTTTCCAAAACTGGCATGGACAGGCAACTCAAGTAGAAAAGGGACACAAAGGGCGCAGTTGTACATTTGGAGGGCAGTTGTCATTTCATGTCTTTGCCTTTATTTAAGAACTAAAGATTCTTGTCAGAATTATCCTGATATTGAAAACCTTTCATCTTAAAAAAAATAAAATTCTTAATCTTTCATGAGGTGTTGTGAATCTTCTTGTGCCTTTTCACTGCTGCAGATTTTCTTTTGAGATCTTTAACAGCCAACAGACTTTAGAGGTGTGTTTTGGTTTAGGGAGCTCCCACTGGGACAGGGAGCATTTTCTCTCTAGCCCTACCCAAATTCTCTGTGAAAAAAGAATTCTCTGTGCAATTCTTTTTTCAATCATGCAGATCTCCTTTGTTTGTTTTTTTTTTAAACTCTGGACCAGCTTATTTTTGAAGAACCTCATAGTTGTTATTCTTTCAACATCTTTACGAAGTGAGCTGGAGGTCTTGGTATTAATGCTGAGCCTGAAATTCTTATAATTACCCAAGGAAACAAATGCGTAGGCATGGGACACATCCTCTTTGGATATCTCTCTTATTAATACAATCCTCAATATTAAATGGTCCTTAGTGGAAGTCTGTTGTACATTCAAGCATCAGTGGTCGACCTCAGCAGGCACATTGGTCTGCAGTGCTCTGCACAGTGCCGTGCTGTACTGCACACACGGCCTCCAGGGTTGCACTATGCTGCACATACACCTTGATGGGTAAGCTTGGCTGGGTAACCATTAAGGAAGGCTCCTTGGGTGGCACCCACCACCTGAAGAATGTTGGTGTTGATAGCATGTGTTTGTCATGAAATTAAGGAAATTGCTTCCTTATGAACTTTCTATTTTGAGCAAAATAGAAAAGTTGAATAAAGTCGCTTTTTGCTAAGTCAATAAAAATACAACCTTGGTGTCCTCAGGCCTCACTATGAATAGCAGAGCTGCTCAGTGTGTTGTGCCGTTTCCAGAGGTCCATCCAATACTCTATCACCTCAGGTTTACCAATATCAGAGCAGATGTAAAATTTTTTAATGTGCTATCAGTTGCTCTTGGAAAGTTATAAAACCTTTCTTCGCAGTGTTTTTCTTACTGGGACGCAGAAAGATTGTGAGTTCCATTGTGTAAAACAAAAATCCTTCTAGAAAGCGGCTTTTCTCTGTATCTCTCTCCTCTAGAATATAAAAAGTCTGCCAAGTGAATTTCCATTGAAGTAGAAAGGAAAAGCGGCAATCTGAAAAAGTGGCAAAGAGAGGAAGAAAAGTTGCAATTAAAAATTAACTGAAGCATAGAAATTTTAAAGATTTTCTCCTACACATTTCTCATCCTTCATTATACATTGGGATACTTTATTGACTAAAATTTTACAAATCTCTGCCCCAAAACTTTCCTCAGATTCCAAGCTGTTCTGTTTAGCTGTTGCAAGGTAATGTTTTGAAGCATAATATCAACTGTAGGTTGATTTCAGATTCTCTCAGATTCTCAGATTATCAGGTGAACATGACATAGCACCTGGAAGAAAGCTTGTCTATTAGAAAAGTATTTTGACATACATGTGGAAGATGCAATAGGATAAAATGTAATCCAGAATGTCTGGAAAGTTGAAATGCTAGCACATCGTTGTATTTTCTCTATAATATATGTTTTATTATCTTTCTTTAGTGACATACCATCAAGGTCTTTAGTAAATAAACAAGATTATCTAATATATGTATAATTGATGAATTTATTCTGTTCACATGAAAAAAAAACCAAAAATACCCAAACTAACCCCTTCCTGATTTTCCTGCTAATATTAGCTCACTTAGGAAGGCTTTGGGAATGGAATTGCTAATTTTGTAATTAGGTAAGGTAAAAAATTTTGGTCTTGTCTACTCAGATGTCTAAGATCTGGTTTAAAAAGCATAAAAAAACTAGAATACATTTATGACTAAGAATTTGAAGGCATATATAAACATAAGAGTGCTCTTTTATATGAAGAGTAAACCTATTTTTAACATGGCATTAGGAAAAATGACTAATTTCATCACCTAAAAAGAAATTCCCTACACTGACTGTAAAAGGCAACATTTCAAACAGACGAAAACTATGCATAACTGAAGTCTAGAGTGCTCTCTCCTTTAAAGGCCTTAACCAATATTTAGGATCTAGTTTTTCTGAGTGTTTTATTTTTCCTTTCAACAGTAAAGATGGATGATAATGTCTGAAGTTTAGCTTAGAAGATACTATACCTACTTATTTTGGTAATATTTATGTAAGAAAGAAAAAATTGGATCGAGTTACGAGCATAAGTTGCAAGTTTTTTTAGATGCTGAGGCAATCCTAGAACTCTTTTGAATATGTGGGTCAAGGACATTCAAGCGAACAAATTTTTCTGTCCCAGTTTCAAATTTTTTTGGGCTCTGGTAGAAATACCAAAGAGACAGTGATGTCTTGGAGAAGCAGCCTGTAAGAAGTGTGTTTAAGATGAAATAGCCTGTCTGACCTTATACACTACACAGAGTTGGGAAGAACTATGTTTTCCATCTGAGATCTGGCAATTAGCTCATTCTCTGCCTGATTTGCTTTCCTGTACAAAACTTAACAGCTACTAGTAAGTGATATATTTCTTGTATTTCCTAACCTTAAGAAATTTCATAACATTGACCTTCATTAGTGCATAATTTTAGAGAAGAATCAAAATATTTGGATTGTCAGTATACTTTTAATTTTGATTTTTATTTTGGAATAAACTAATAATAAACCCTCCCCTCACATACGGATCTATGGATGTTGTTAGTATACCTGGGTACTTTAGCAAATTTTTGATATATTTTTTTACAGGAAATAGACACTAAATATATTGTGATGTGTTTCTCTATTCTTCCAAAGCTTAGAAAACTCTTGACATGTGATGCATGTCTTATATTCATGTTCCTCAGGTGGCCATGAATCTCTGATCTTCCCTCCCTTATGGGAGGGAACCCCTGTCCATATTTTTGCAATCTGTCTACTTGAGTAATAGAAGAAAAAAGGTTGCCAGAGAGGACTTAGGCAAAGAGTTGTTGAGTAGCCCAGTTTTCTCATCTGTTGCCACCACTTTGGCAGACTTGTTTATCAGAGAGGGTATGATTTCTTTGACGTTCCTTCCCTGGCTGGCCTACTTGTAGAAAGATACAAGATGAATTTACAAAGGAATAACTGATGTGAGGCTCTTGGCCTGCACGTTTCTTTCAGGTGATGATAATCTCTGAATAATGGTTTAATTTCCAGGGCTGAGGGTGATTTTTTAAATGCTTAAAAAGAAGCAGAGTAAAAAAAGATGCATCTCCAGAACTACTTGTCTTGAACTGCAAAAATATTTGCTGTGCTAAATATGCAGATTCATATGTCTGTTTTTACCAAGTTACTGGCAGGATTAGATGTAAGGAAGTGTCAGACCTGACACCACGGAATTAAATGTGGCCAGGATTTTGCCCTAGGTACGGTCTAGTTTAAGAAATATTTTGGAAACTTTCAAGCATAAATCAGGAGATGGTTGTTGAGTTTGTTGGCCAGTTCTGTTTTTAAAGAGTTCTGCCAGGTGTAGAGGAATCCAACTACTACAATTCATAGGTTTTTGACATTACAGTACAAAACATCTGACCTCAAAGATAACAAAGGAAGCAACTTCAGAACAGGAAAATAGTCTTAAATCCAGCTGGAATATTCAGTGCTAGGAGAGTTATGTCCATCTCTTCTCTGGGTATTGCTAGATTTCTCTTTCTAATCAAAATTCACCATTTCTGTTTCTGTAGTTACAGATTTTAATGGAACAGAAAGTGCAGTTAAAAAGAGGAATATGTAAAATTAAACACATAAAGCACAAAATTTAGAATGCTTTTTAATTTCTCACTTTTAATTACACTGAACTTAGTCCTTATGTTAATCTCTAGAATTCAGGAATTGATATTCAAAACCTGATTATTTGATAAAAAGGTAGGACATATATAAGAAAATTCAGAGTTGTACTAAGTTTATGATATTCTGATGCAATTCTTTACATACTGCAGGCAAAGGGGAATATGGTATTGAGGACTTCTTCACGTCTGCATATAGAAGAGTGCCTGTTTACAGATTCTAGTCTAGTTAATTCTAGCCAATTAATGAGTGCTTGCTGTTTTTTCCCTAAATTCATGTAATACAAACTATTAGATCCTCCAACTCTGCTTTCTTTCAGTGTGTTTTCAGGAGGGGCCTGTCATTGGTTTTTTTTACCTAGTTTAAAATCAAGGCAGTTTTTTGATAGGAACCTCTTGCTTTCTGTTATTAAAACAGTTCAATTATATTTGAAAGGAAAAGAAGTCACTTGCTTTCTGCACTGCTTCAATTTGATACGCTAAAGTGTATCTGTATTAGATTTATGCAGCAGTGAAATGTAAAAACAAGTAGACCAAAAGTAAGTTAATTGACTCAGAAAGCAATAGCAGTTTTGCTACTTCAGTTTAGTGCACAGCAGGGGCTAATTTAACCTATTACCTGCAGCTAAAGTAATTTGCACTGAACTCCTAGGTTGACAGTCAGAGGGAAGGCATTGTAATTAAATACCCTGTGTCAAGAATTTGCCTTAGTGAGAGCGGCAAATTTTGAGAATACTCATTAATAAGTTTGTATACGGAAAGATGAAATGGAAACATAAAAAAAAAATAATATTTGGAACATGAAGAAGAATTAGAAGATTTTTCTTTCTAGACTGTTACATTTAGAACGATCTGGAACATCTGGCTAATTATTGAAATACTTGTGAAAAGTAGCTATCCATAAGAGGAAGAACAAACAACTTCAAGGATACTTTAGTTTAAAAAGATATTCAGACAAGCAAAAAACTATATTCTTTTAGGATCTACATCAATTTTAAAAAAAAAAAAAGTTTGTAAATTTCATCTCCTAGTCTTGGTAATAATGATTGATTTCATGGGTTAACATGTTGAAAGGAAGAGAAATATATACAGCATATTAAAAAAGCATATCTGTGTTGTGTAAGCAAATTATCAGCAAAGATTGTACATGTTTTTTACAGGATAAAATGAATACAAATTAATATATCTTCTAATTTGTGTTTTGCTAATTCTTCACATCACTGCATCAATTATAGTTGTCATGCAATTGCACTTGACTACATACAATAAAGCAGGCTCTCAACTGGTGCACATCTGTTGACTTCAGGGGAATTACTGTGTCATGTCTCAGCAAAAGATATTCCATAAGTTGTTTGTATTATGAATCAATGCAAAGTTTTTAAATTAAAAAGAAACAAAAGTTCATCATCTGCTTACACACTTCTATATCTATTTGTCTGTAGGGTGGAAGCACCTGATTCTCAAATACCTGTCTGTTGGAATCTGGAATGCAGAAAATATTTTTCTGCATGTTTTACAGATCCAAACCCTCTGAAAAATACTGCTTTTAACCTTTGTTCATGAAAAAACCTTCCTGGGTTTTGGGATGAGACAGAATTTTCATGTATATAAATTAGATAATAGCATAATATGTAAGTTATCACAGGGTGAGAAATTTAGATTTTTGGGTTTGTTAGAATGGTAAGTAGATAGAGACAAGATGGACGATCCTTGTGATTTTTAGGTTCTTCCTTTTTCAGCTGCCCCATATTCTGCCGTGTTTGAATCACTAAATGATTGGTTAGAATTTCCCGCAGTGCATTGTTACGTGAATAGAGGTTTAGTTAGTTATTGGTAGAAAAGTAGAAATAATGTACTTTATTGGTGGTTATTGGGTGAATTATCTTGAAGAAGACCTTGAATCTGTGTATTGGAGAGAGTCAGAGAGTCAGAGGCTGTTAAGAGGCTTTTGGCTTTAGGTTGCTAGAGAGGCTTTTCTAGACTTTTAGCTTTAGAGGCTTTGGGCTTTTTAGACCTTAGGCTTTTTGTTTTTGGGCTCTTTGGTGTGTTTCCTACTTCATGCTAGGCTGATGTTCAGCCTGGTGTTCAGAAATTGCTGAGAAGAAAAGAATAAACAACCTGGAGAACGAGATCAACCGTGAGTCCAGTTAATTTTTTGTTACTTAAAGAGGACCTTAAAAGACTAGCCTCCCCTTTCAGGGGAGAGACATGTAGGAGTTATAAAACTTTTACATTTGGTGTCCTGCGTGTGGGAGTAGAAATAGAACCTTTTCACACCTGCCCATATCTCTTAACTTAGAAAGTAACTGCATTTTTCTGTAATACAAGAAAGGCCTCTAAAATAATTTGTTTCATCAGTATATTTTTACATCTATTCAGAACACTTTGTTTAACTTCCATTTCATGCTTAGTAAGTCTGCAGAATGAAATTATTTTATGTTAAAATGTTTGCCTTCCAAGTGTCTTTACCAGAATAATTAAAATAATAGTCTGATCATTTTTATTTTATAGTTTTTCATCCTGGAGGACCTCCAAGAATATTTTTTTTTATTTTTTTTTTTTTTGCTATAGCAAATCAAACAACAACGTAAAGTGAAGAGAATATTTTGTCCCTAATCTTTAATCATTTTCAAGTAACATAATTTTCTTAATCTTGTCTTTAGAGATCTAGCTGAAAAATAGAAATAACAAGTAATTAGTGTCCCAAACCCATGAAATTTTAAAATGAAAGTTGAATCAATTTGTTTTATACAGTACAATATAACTATTGGTCTTTCTATATGCTACTGACAACATGAAGACAGAGATCACTTAACACTTGTGTCATCTCTGCTGCTAGACACAAAACATTGTTCAAAAATTTGTGTTCACAAAACAGGTTGGTTGCTTTGCCTCACATCTGGATGCCTTAATTATGATCTTCAGACACACAATTATGACACTGGACTGGCAGGAGGGAGAAAAAACCTTACTAGGCTATTGGAGAGTTGCCTAATTTTAATAAAGAGCTGTACAGGTGAAGCTATGGCTTTTGAAAGTCAGTGAAGACGACTAAATAATCAAGGCAATTTCAAGGGTTTTTTCAGCCCTCTGTGTCTGAAAGTGTGTTAAGATCTGTCTGGCTTATGTTTCCGGTTTGTTCCAAACAGTTTTTTTCCCAAAGGAAGCAAATATCTGTGTCCAGTTTTCTGGAAAACACGTCTGTAACACACAGCTTCCTGTCTTTCATGCATTTGTGCTTATCTTTCCAAAGTTTTCAGACAATTTTCTTCCGTAAAATGGAAGGTCCGACAAATTTGAGCTGCTGGTGGCACTTCTGGTTATAAATATTCTCTGCCTCCCTGTCTTTGCTTTTAAAGATTGCTTTATTCTAGACAGTAACTGGATGAAATTTGTTGTCCCTTCAGAGGCCGATCCTTTTTCAGAATGTCTTCTCTCTTGAAAAATAATGATATATTTTATGTTTAAGTCAGGATACAAGTATGCATGTATCTCTTCTCACCTCTTATGTATGATCATGAACTTTTCAATGACTCTTTTTTTGTGACCTTTATTTCTGGGGTGATGTTGTCTCCTGTTCACATGTAGCTATCCTTACTCTGTTTTCATAATCAATAAAGAAGTCAAATAGAAAAAAATTGTCCTCAGCTCCCTAAGCAAAAGAAAATGTCATCTCTGTTGTGAGTTCTTCTTCCAGCAGAAAGTAAAAATCACAAGTTCTGACTGAAGAATATTAAAACATTCAGTTTCAGGTCAGGTGATTTTCTAGGACTTTTCTGAATATGTCTTTAGCACCTGTGTCCTCTCAGCCAGAGGAGTTTTACTTCAGCTTAACGAAATTGGCCTCCTTGAGTTGTTCCTTGTTTACAAAGGGGCAAGAAGGGCCTGTGTGGTCCACAGCAATTTATTCATATCTTTTTCCCTGTTTTCGTTATAAAATATTTTTAACATGAATCATAAGTGCTGCAAAACCCACAGTTTTATTTATGAACCTGATTGGCACAGACAATAGAGTTCTTTGCAAATTAAAATTATTTCAATTTAAGTCAATGATAGAGTGAAAATTATTTCCAATTCACATTAGAATGTTTCTAGACCAAAAAGGAGAAACAAAATCCTCAGGAAATATTTTCTGCTTTTTCTCAACAGATTTACTTCTTCAATTCTTGCCTTTTCAATTCAGTCTCAAACCTGCAGAAGGTCCTTCACATAAATTCTTAATTTTCTGTTTAAATATACAAATATATAAGCATTTGATTTAGTTTTATGACCTTTGAAATACTTTAAGGTTGCAAAAGATACAATATTTTATATTAAGGACATTAAATTATTGCTGTTGCAATATTGCTTTTTTTCTCCTTGTCTAGCTATGCTTTAATCACTTAATTTGACAAAACAAGTAGACAAAGCTATGTGAGTTATCCTATGGATCCCTTTACAACTGGGTCTGGGTCTGCCTTGACAAGGAGGGAAAGAAAAAATCATGAAGGGAAAGTTAAAAGCATCTTGTGCTAATGTATTGATTTTTAGCAACCGTGATATAGTTCCACTGTAGCACATCTGGCAGGGGATAACAGTGCTAATTAATGAAACAGAGAATGACGTGAACAAGCAAGAGTATAACGAAAGGTGCATGCAAAGAAGATAACAGAAATGATCCCATAAATTCAAAATTAAGTTCCTTCTTAAATTTCTGAAAAGGGAGATCCCCATGGTGAGTACTTGACAAAGCATTAGCTTTTGCTATTCTCTTTTATCAAAACCTCTGAGAAAGAAATTCACTCCTTTATGTTTTGAGGATTGATTCCAAGCCTCTACATTTATTCATTTATTTGTTTTCTAAGTCAGATCTTTCATGATACTCTTCTACAGTAGAATAAGCTGCAGCAGGGAATTCTATCTGTTCAGTTTATTTTCTTTTCACAGTATTAATAAGCAGTGCATTTAGGAACAGGACAGCTACTTTTCTGCAGTCCAGATTCTTACTGTTGTTAAGTGTAAATCGGCAGAAAGGATGCCTGCATTCCCTGGAAAAAATAAACAAAGCTGATAGCATGTTCCACCTCTGCAGCTTCATATTTGTTTAGATTTCGTTCAACTATTAATTTCAAGAGGAACTTGAATATAAGAGCTATTTATATAGGGATTCTTAGTGATCTGTTGAAAATATATGAATTCTGCAGTTCACCATTTGGCTCATTTGCAGAGCTGCTTCAGTCCAAATCACTTCACAGAGGCACCTATTCCTCCTGTCCCCCTTCCCCAGTTCCTCTGTGGGATGTAATACTTGTAGACTTTTCACATTCTGTCAGTGAAGCTCCTTATCCCACATTAGCATAGAAAACAGAGTAGGGCCTTGTTAAGATGATTACCTTAGACCTACAGAATTTGTGTCTGCGCGTGTATTGGGGGTTTATTTTTTGTTGTGAGATAGGATTAAAAAGAAAGAAAGCAAAGCAGATTCAAACTTGAAAACATGCAAAGAACACTTTATTAACAGAGATAAAGGGGAAGATAATAATAACAAGATAATCAGAACAGAATTTCAAACAACCTTTCTTTTTC
>JAWWMU010000121.1:15924977-15936746 GCA_035048155.1 Cinnycerthia olivascens
CCCTCCCGAGCTGAAATCACTTTAATAAAGGCCATTTCAAAGGGAGCTGGTCTCCTGGCCCATTCATTCATATCACTGGGTATTGTGGGAAAAAAAAATGCCCACAGTTGATTCACAAATTTGATTCTATGAATTCACAATGTTGATTCCACAAATCTTTAGAAATCCATTACGGGAAAGGCAAGGTTTCTTTTCATCTCATGCTTTTTGAGCTCTAGTATCCTTTTGGGTATCTGTCATGCTTGGCTTTATACCTCAGGAGTAGTATTCAAACATTCTAGAAGTTGTTGAATTCCTCTGGATAAGAAGATCTCTTAGCATTTACTTTGTATGGAAGGCCATTAGACTCCTTTTTAACCTGGCCTGAAGTCCCTTTAGTCACTCAGCAGATAAACTGCTGGATGAAAATGAGCAGCACTTCTATTAGCTCCAGGTCCTCAATGTTTTTAAATGCATCCAATCAGGCAACTGCTCTGCATAACTTATTCAACCTGCTGGAAATACCTGCTCATTGCACATACCAAATGGTGCATGGTCCATTAATAATGGTTTCTTATTAGCTCAGCCACACCTTCACTTACCCTTACATCACTCTGTAAGCATAGGTACATCTATTTATCCTTGTGGGGCTCTCCTTTTCAAAGATTTTTTATTTTTTTAATGCTCAGTGTATGGTTTGATACTAAGGATAATGTAAGAATGATAATAATAAATAAAATATTAATAAGCAAACCATAAATTTATGCCATAGGTCTATATTATGACAACACAATGAAATAAAGCAATTGATTCAGTATGGATTTTCTGGATTTTATACTTTAAACTGATCTTCAGAAAAGCAAAGAAGGGACTTTTCTCCTCTTCATTAATGCCTCCTGCATTCCCAAAATGTTCAGGTATACTGTTGAAGCCTTTGGCCTTTCTCTGCATATCAAGGACTGATTGCTTCCAGAAGCAGGAGACTGATTGACTAAGAATCAGATCATTTACACATATCTTAGCTCAGAGAGGTTTAGAGTATCTTGACTCTTTTTGGGAAAGGGAACAATATTTTAACAAAAACCTAGCCTGAGTTATATCTTGCAATCCTATTCTTGTCATCCTGTCTTTACCAAGGAATGCATTTAGCCCAAGTAGAGTTAAAAAGCATGGAATGTAATTCTCACTGTTTATTTTACATGTTAATGTAAATTTATTGATTACAAGTCAATGTTAATGAAGAGTTCATTCTTGTTAATTTTTAATTGCTGTTAAGGATTTTGATTCAGAATATTTTAACACTTCAGCATGATCTTTAAAACATTTTCAAAGTAATATTCTGGTCGTGAATGAGATTTCTCTCAACTGAGTGATCTTGTTTATCAACTATCCACACAGATTTTTAGTACATTTCCTTACTTCCTCTTGGATCATTTCCCAGATTAGTAGAAGACACGCTTCTATACCAAGTCAGTGTGAGACCACCTTTACAAAATCTAGGGATTTTACTTTTGTCAGGATAAGATGTCTGTGCGACATGAAATAGAGGTGTTTAAACCATAGAATTAATTAATGTATTTTTATAAAACATTAATTACACAAAACTAGCCTCTGCATTTTTGTTTTGATCTGCTCTTAGCACAAAATGTCAGTGATGCAAAAAACACTGCTATACTTAATGTTCTTGGCATTAAGGTTACTGAGAGAAAATAAAGTGATTATATAGCTGTGAGGAGGAAAATCTTAACAACAAAGTAGGAAAAAATTATGTGCTCTTCAAAGTATCAGAGTCACTGAAATTCTCCTTTAGTAAACATTGCTTGTATGTCACACCAAAATCTGATCTCTCAATTTGGATGAACACTTGTGTTCCTCAGGTGTACTAGCTGTATTGTGTTTAGATATTAACATAATTCAACATTCATAGGCCTTTATCTTGAATAATTTATTTCCATGAGAAACAAGTTAAAACAACTTTTCACAAGATGTGTGTATGCTATATAGATAGCAAAAAACTTCTTTTTGTGATGTTTGAGGGTTTATTTCTGTCCATTGTATGGGCAGATAATGTAGCTACCTGCTGATGAGTGAAAGAGGCATTCAGATGGATAACAAATCAATTGAGTTGTTCCTGAGAAAATGAAGTTCATTTTCTTGGTAGAATTTTTAATGAACATTTTTTGACCTTGTTAACTTCTTTATCCTTGTCTTGTTTTTATGCAGTCTTTTTAATTATTCTGTTATACTCAGTGCAGAAATCATTAGCATAAATGTTCATTAGATTTAAGTAAAGATAAATGACTCTTTAAGGTAAATAATGTAAACATTATTCAAGATTTGCTTGTGTATATCACATGTATATGCAAATAATTTAGGCATTCCAGATACTCTGCTAAGCTTCTAAAACCAGGGAAGGAAGATATATCACAGCAAACTTTAACTGGTTTCAAAATGACCGGGAGAGTTTCCAGCAGATCAGGCAAATATTTTGGCTTAGTTTTACTGGTAGATGTTTGAGTGGAAAATTACTTGTTCCTGGTTTTGATATAAATTAAGGCAATTTTTTTTTCTGGTACTGAGATCTTGTCATAGGATGCATGCCTACACCTTATTTTGTCTTTTACATGAAGTCACATAGAAACCAAAAGTAAACATCAAAGTTTTTTCACATTATGTTTAAGGTTTTTAAAGATTCTTTTAAATTTTAAATTTTTAAATTTAAATATTCTGAAGGTGGGCATAACTTTTTCTACTCATGCAAGTATATGAGATTTTACAGTTAACAAAATTGAAGTCATTTTTCTATGTGAATTAAATATACTGTTGAGTTAAATAAAAAGCAAAAAAAACCTACCCCAAAACCCCAAATAAAGCATAAAATAAAATTGGAAAAATAATCAACTAACCTTTGTGCTACTCAACTATTAATAATATCTTGCTTGTTAAAAGAGAGATCATGTTCCATCCACGCCTACAGAATGAGATCTGACAGTGACAGATTACCATACCAGGGAACAACTTGCCCTTCCACTGAGTATCTCAGCTGATGGAAAAAATGGTTTTGAAGAAGAGTAGTTATGCTGAATACATGTTTATACCAGATTTACTTGTATTTTGAGTAACTTTCTTCTGTCCATTTAACTTCAGAGAATTTCACCATTTACATGAAAGATGAATTTGGTCTCATGAGTTGAAATTTTACAGACAGTCAGAGAGAAGTCAACATCATCAAAATGAGATAAAAAATAAGATCTTGCTCTTACTACATAATATTTTACATTTCCACACACTGAAGAGAATAAGACAATATTCTGCATCATTTTGTTGTTTCACTAAGCTCAAAATAAAAAACTCTTTCCCCTTCAACAACTGTAATTCAAGAAAATGAAGACTAGAACTGAATAATTTTCTCCCTCTAGTGAAGGAATCCCAGACTCTGAAAGTGCTCTTTATCTTACCTCTTCTACCATTACATACACTCTCTCCCTTCTTAAGTCAACAGCAGATCCTTTTCATGTTAGTACCATTCAGTAGTGGAAAATAGAGAATAGCTTGAGGGTGAAATTGAATTACCAAACTGATTCCCCTCCTTGATTTAGTACTTTATGCAGTCTTTTTTTCCCCCACAGCACATATGTGATAATTATCAGGATAAGAACTAAGTAAACGTTGGACATAAAGAACTTTGAAAGAATCAGGACATTATAATTTATGATGTTCTCCCAACACTTGCTCTGTGGTCATTTTATGCTTTCAGATCTGTTGTAGCACATTTAAAATGCAGGCTTCTAGCTATCATTTTTCACCACTTACACATGTTAAACATTCTTACTGAAGGCACTTTATTCTTCACTTTTTTTCTCTTAACCTATCATTATTCTTATGGTGTTTAAGTAGGCTTTTCTTTGTCCTCAGTTGTTCAAATTCCTTTCAGGTTGGCAGTCTTTCTTCCAAGGGTAATAGTAAAATGATATAGTGAACAATAACAGCATACAGTCCTTCAGAAGGTCCTTGAAAAGCTCAGATTAGGGATGTTTTATATATTTATTTTTGAAAATGTTCAATTTGCTACGCAGTTATGATCCCACTGGAACATTTCTCCTTGTTTCTCAACAGTCTAGCAGTCTGTGTCCCATAATGTGGCTAAACTATTTTATGCCTCCCCTTCTATGTTTTCAACCTGTGCTAATTGAAATATTTATAAAATGCTGATACTGATATATTACAGCTTAACAGTTCAATAGATCTTTAATGAGCCCCCTCTTTTATTAATAAAATGATTTATAGAAATATTTAATCTCACTGATTTACCATTAGCATTAATGAGTCTAGTTATTAAGCACTTTATTTTAGAATGCCACAAAGATACAAACCCTGTAAAACATGTAGTATCTTGTACTAAGTTATTTTCTATTTAGAACGAATGAATGGTTTTGAAATCTCACAGCTTTTCCTCAGTGAAACGTAGTTATTCATTAGCATAAAACTAAGTGACTCTTTTATATGCAGTATCTTTGTACTAAGTTATTTTATATTTAGAGGTAATCAATGGTGTGATATTTCGCAGTTTTTCCTCCATGAAAGCTGGAGGCATAATGAAGTTTTTCATTAGCATGGAGCTAGAAGGCTTTTATATAATCTCCCTGCCATTATTATCTGGTTCTATGCAAATAATTTAGCACAGGGCCAATCACAAAAGTAATCCAAAAGACTGAAAATAGAAGTGCATAACTAATCAGTAGAAATAAAAGTATTTCCATTGTCCTTGACTATTTAGCAAGGACTTCTTGATTATCAACTCTTAGTAAGAATCTGATTCCTTATTACTCTTAATCTAATTTCTTGAAAGAAATAATTTTCTAACATGTTGTAGGCTACCACAAGTTACTTTAAAATTATACAACCATCACTCATCTTTTTATTTACCTTCCCATTAGTTGGACTAATGTTATTAGTTGGACGGATTTCAACCATCCTCATATATTGGAATGTTAATATTTTGGGAGAAACTTCCTACCATGATGAGTTCAATGAAGAAGCTGCAAAAGTGACTTCCCGAGTCCTGGAATGTACTACAGACATTTTGTTTTTTGCATTGACCTCTCCTGGCTACAGCCTCAGACACCTAGGAAAGAGAAGTGGGGGAAGTGGAGGTGAAAAGTTATCTTCTTTGTTCCATTAGTGCATTTGACCTATTTTTTTTAAGTTCAGTGATGGTTTTAATGGGGAAGAAGGGAGATTCTTTTTCTTGTTAGTCAGAGGACTGTGGCTACATTCCCTCTCAATGTATAGGCTCTCCTATGTAAAATTTGCACTTATGCATTTCAATCCATATTTTGTTATTTGTAAAATTTGTTTAATGGAAAATTTTGATATAATCAAGGCGATCAATTTTCAGTGGAGATACTTATTGGCAATTTTTTCCTTTCAAATAAATCAATAAAATTAAACCTTTCCACAAAACCAACTGGATTCTCCATAATTTGACTTTACTTGTATTTGCTGGAAAGCTAACCAAGAGTTGTAGATGGAGTTGGAGCTTTCAATAAAGATTATTAGAGAGCCCTTGCTGTTGAATCCTGAGTTGCAGAAAGGAACATCTTGTGTTCTAAACTACTTTGAGAGAAGTTAAGGTGTGATTGGATCCAATCTCAGCCCCCAGGCTTTGTCAAAGGCAGTATTAAAAATTGCAAATCTGATCTATTTCTATAAAATTAGATATTTATTATGACAAATGATTGGACAAAAGATCTTAATCAGAATTATTTACTACACTGTATAAAACCTAAAACTACTAGTACAGTAATAGTGTGTAGTAGAATATAGTGCAATATATTCAAGCAGTTATGTTAAAACAATTGTATTAAAGCTAACAAAAAGAAACAATTATTAAGTAGAGATTGATATAACTCACCATGCTAACACCCACAGGCAGGTCTTTTTCACTCAGCCATGAGAAGTATCCTTGGGGGCCATCATCAAAACCCAAAGGAGAAATCTCTACACAATTCAAGGAGAATTTAGAATGTTAGAACATCCTAACTGTATGAGACTGGACTGCACTTCTATATTGTAAAGTGATTGACTGCCAGTCACAAGTCTCTGGTTACCTTACTGTCAGGATATTAATTTGAGGTTGATGAGTAGACTGGTTTTACCATAGTTTAACACCAAAACCAGCATGACACACCCTCTCAATCCACAACCCAGAGACTTGCAAACAGGGCATTGTCTGAGTGGCTTCACTGCATCACCAGGGCAGAGCCTCTTGTTATACCAAGGTCTCCCTAAATGCTTCTGAATGTCATTAGACCTTCTTGAGGATGTCACAGACTGGGGTGTATGTGACAAACCTTTGGTATGGCATGTACAACCACACTACTCAGTGGTTTTGTGGGAAATTTCTACAGTCCTAAACTAATTTTGCAGACTCTCAGTTTTTCTATTTTTAGACTCTCACTTCTGGTAAGAAAGAAGTATTGCTGTCACTGTTGTGATCAGCAGAGGGCATTCATGTAGGAGCACACATAGGCAGGGACTTGTATCTCCTACAGAAAGATTTAATTTCACAGAAAATGCCACTTTCACTACTTTTAAATTTGTGGTTCTTAGTGGGAGATTAGACCACCATTTTTATAGGAAAATGGACTTATGATGGAGTTTTTCTCTTACTGGAGCAACCTTTCTCTGTTTAGGCAGATGTGCACATGTGGTGATTTCATCAGATTGTAAGCTACGTTTTCCAGTGCCAAAGGAAGGAGACAGTAGGGGGCATAAAAGCTCCTTTTTCTCAAGGGTAAATAATCGTCTGCTCTGAACTGAGTTTTGTAAACAGAATTCACTTTTTACATTCCTCTGAGGTGAATCCAAGCAGTCAGGCTATATTCCGTATTTATTCTCTCTTGCTACAATCTAAATTGCTGCATCTATTTTCCCCATACTTCAAGGCATTTCTGGCTAGCCTGAGGTTGACACACAATGCCTGCACTGCAATAATTGTCATCATTATTTCTATTATTATTGCTCTTTCCTCTATTAGAATTATAGTCTGAGAGCAAAAGAGATGCGATAACTCTGCTTGTTTGTTGATAACTCTTGCTTTTGTTGTATTTAAATACAAAGCAGGAGAAAAAGAGAAAATTATGTTGAAGCTTAGAAACGTTCAACGTGAACAAATTCCTCAGAAATAAATACTTTCCAGACAATATTAGCCATTAAATCAGGCCATAGCTTTAGTTTTTGCTGTAACTTCTTCCTGGTCCTGTTTAATGTGAGGAGAAGGACCCATTAGCCTTTTCAACAAGAGACAGAACTGAAGGAACAGCTGGCAAGTTTAATTCATTTTGATACACTCTGTATGAGTGTGTGGTTGTGGATGTGTTTGGTTGTTGATGATGAGGCGCTTTCATTTGTAACAGTGTGCTGTGTACATTCCATCTGTGTATTTAAAAAAAATGTTGTTGGGAATATATGGTACTTCAGGCTTAAGCTGTCAAAAATGAGATTCCAAAGTATTCAGCAGCACAAAATAGCATAAAAAGAGCTTTGCCACTATCTCTGCTTGTCGGCTTGTAATGTTGATTTATGATGTGCCGTAATGAATCACCGGAATGAATACAGCTACATAGAAAAGTGAAGTTACATGGCCACAGACAGTGAAATATTTCTGATTCCTCCTTGGCTCCCTCTTCCATCCATACACACACACACCTGAAGACAACATATTCTCACAGGGATCCTGTGAATTCTGCTATTCAACAGCATACCAGTACGATGCACAGAGCCTTCCAAATAATTCCAAATAAAGTGATAAAATCTGTTTTATGTGTATTCCAAATTCATAGTTTCCACTGCCCTCACAATGATGATGTTCAAGACATTCTGAAATCTAGGGCTACATTTAATTTTCCACCTCCTTACCCTTTATTTCCATACCTTTTAAATTTCTTTTAAATTATTTATCTGTGTGTTTCTTTATATATATATGTATATATGTGTATATATATAAGTATATGAATATATAAATATATAAATAATATATAAATATATAAATATATAAATATATAAATATATATATGTGGTTTTTAACGTGGAAAAATGCAAAAACTTTGCTTTTGCCCCTTACTTCTTGATACGAATAAATGAACAAAATACATAAATAAATATAATAAAAAAACATGGCAAATTTATTTAATTTTAATGTTTAAGTAGGAAAATCTATTCACAATAAATCAGTAAACCGGAAGATTTTTCAGTAATTTTGAGAAAAGATGCCATGCCAGAACTTTTCATGCTTACTTAAGAAAGTACTCTGCAAGAAATGGAATTAAGTAAAAATAATTATCTCGAACAGACTTGGCAATAGGAATTTCAACAAAGAATATTGCTGTGTTAAATAGCAATTTCCTCTTTAACTGTTGATCTGGCAGTAAACCCTGTTGCAATCCCCATTGTAGAAACTACAGCAAAATACAGAATTATTATCCTGAATAAAATATGACATTTCTATCAGTTTACGAAAAAAATAACTTTTAAAAATCTATTTCTTATAGCACTCCATTTTCATATTATGAGTCCCTTCCGTCAGTCAGATATTTTGCTAACTGTGGTAGAACAAAGTCCAGATGAAAATTGGTCCCATAATCTGTACTTTGTCAAACCTTAACAGTTTTACAGAGAATTGACTTTTTATTTAGTTACTTGAGTATGATAGGGATCAATAGAAGACCTAATTCTTGTTATTATCATATAAGATTTCTTTTTAAACTTAAATACATTTTTCTTAATTTCTTCTCTTCATCTTTATTTTGTGTTCTGTTCCTGTTTCTATTCTATGCCAAAAAAAAAATAAAATCTGTCTACATTGAAATTAGCAATATTATTTATTTGTGCTTAAAAAAATAAAATTGAAACAAAAAGAATATTCACAATTGTCACACGTACCCATCATGTGAAAGGAAACTGGCTATTGTACTTGTATGTAAATATTATATCATACAAATTTCACCCATATATACACACACATGCACAGAAATCACATTAATTTAGTTATAAAACTGATTATAAGCACAGAAAAAAAGAATATACAATGCAACAACATCCAGTTTCTGAAACTGTAGTCCATCTTTTGAAAGTAAAAATAAAATAACATGTTTAAGTGAGTTACCTCTTTCTGTTGGAGAATGTTAGAAATAAAAAATTTCCTGGAGGCAGTTATTTGGTTCATCAGCTTTTGTATTTTTTAAAGCTTACAGAGACATTAGATACTTGGTGAAACATTGCTCAGGTGTTTTAGCCATGGTATCTCTGTGAAGATACTGATTTCCAGATAGAGAATACAACATGTTGGAATCATTACTCCTACAGTCATCCCAAAACCTTATCAAAGGAAAGCAATTGGCTGTCACAGGACAAGACATTACATTCACCACTCTCCATTTGAATTTAAGTTCTAGTTCTCAGTGTGTGCCTCTCTGTGGTGACCAGTTTGTTGTTGATCTCAGGTGCTGATTACATTACCCGTTTTATGCTATTGATATGGTCACATATACCGTGCAGCAAAATATCAGGTTTAGATTTCCTTGCATTTTTTACATGTTCTATACTTTGGTTTTAAGAGGAAAAAAAAAATCCGTGAACTGATAATCTATTTAGTTTGAAAAAGAAAAAAAAACAAAACAAGGAATAACTGCAGATAAAAAGCAGGTTTTTAAAATTTTCCCTTAATATATATACAAACAGAAATGTGATATGTTAACATTATAATGGTCTTTTCCACATTAGGACTTTAGCAAGGCTTTAAAATGTCCTGAAAAGCATGATCAGCTAACCAAAATTCCTGGTTTACCAGAGCAAGAGAGGTAAATACCACAAGGAGATGAGACCTTAATGTTTAATATGTTCTATTCCTTGCCATTAATCAAGGAAGTAGAAATGCCTTTTATGATATTCTTAAGCTCCATCTTAAAATTAGTTGTGTTTCTATTAGATACTGTTCCAATTATTTATAGGGGCAAGTTTCTTTGAAATTTAAATCCTCTGGTAATAAGATTTTTTCTTAATATTCGTTCCATGCATCCATTCTTACACTAGCTCACACATTCATTTTCAGAATATTTATATAATTGTGGAGATTCATTTTTAGGCAGAACCCAGATCATGCCTTTATATGGTTAGACTGCAAAAATCAAATTCTTCTTGTTACTTCTTATGAAAAGATTTTTCTCTCCCTCAAAAATCCTAATGGCCCTTCTCTTCATCTGTTGTAAAACAAGTTTAATTAATCTCTTTTCTTCTACACAGCAGAAATTAACGGTAACAAAAAGAAATCACAAAATTTCTTGCATAAAAAAATTAATACTTTCCAACTCTCTTAGAAACATCTAAATTCCTTAAGTTAGTGTTATTCCTTTTCATCCGTATCTGACTGAATGGGTCTGGGAGGTGTCTCATTCAACAAAAATTAAACCTATGATGGTAGAAATTGAAAATTTATTTGGGGTCATACAAGAAGAGCCTGGCAGTGTTGTTTGAGATAAACCAGACTATCAGGTGAGAATTTCTAAGACAACACAATTTAAAACTGGAGAGGTGATAATAAAACTCAATATGTCACAAATTTCATAGAAAATTTCTCCAGGGTCTACCAGGTAGCCAATGACTACATACTGTGGAACTTAAATAGAAGTAGAGGGGAAAAAGCACCAATCCCCTTCCCCCACCCACCTCCAACAAACAAACAAAACAACAAAGCAAAGCAAACTAACCAATCAACCCCAACCTACCCCAAAACTTTTAGACATCTGAAATTAGAATTGAATTGGGTGTGTGAAATGTAGAAAAAGTTCAAATCCATTTTAGACCAGCTTTTAAAAATATTAATATAAGTATCTATTTCTTCTTGTTGTATCAGCTGCTTTGTTCCCTGAAAAATCCACTGTTGCCCCTGTGAAATCTTCTTTGTATCTGTTAAGGACTTGATAATATCACTGCAGAGTGGTATAAAATTGAGAGCTCCATTTTATAATCAGTGATGGAGTTGCATGGAGATTTTGAATGTCATCTATGCATGGACACTATGAACATGCCTCATATATAGAACTTGGTAAACGTTAATATTTTCCATTTTTAAAATCTTATGTTAAAATGGTTACTGGTCTAAATTTAGATTAAAATTGAGAAAGCCATCATAAAAAGCCTACTGGAATAGCAAAGAAATTTTTTCAAAAATTCCATCATAAAATTTGCTGGCCTAGTAACAGCTAGAAAATAGAGGGGACTAAATATTTTTAAATGAGCTAATTAATCATTCTTTTCAGATTCATAACATCCCCTGCCCACTTCTGGTAATAGCAAGGAAAATAGATTCACTTCTTCTAAGTACAGTATGACAGGGATAAGGACAAGCAATACTTATGAACTCTCCAAGCAGACTCATGTGGTATTTGTAAATGCACAGAAGTGTATTTGACCTTAAATAACGGTTGAAGGTGATGCCTTAAGTTTTAGCTTTCGTATTTTCTGGATTCTGTACTGCATTAGTATATAACTCTGAACTACATATAAAGTGTTAGCAAGTTCTCCTCACAGTTTATTCAGACAGAATAATCCTTTTCCAGCTTGAGAACCAAGGACACCATTGCAGCCTCAGGCCCAAAAAGTGCAAACAACAGGGAATTGAGGAGAGCAATCTGGGAGGATGGGACTTCATAACCTGGAGCTGTAATTGTACAATTAACCCCAACAAGTAAATGGAACAGAACTTATAAAAGTGTGAAAATGTGTGACTCA
>JAWWMU010000121.1:15981774-15995725 GCA_035048155.1 Cinnycerthia olivascens
TGTGTTTCTGGTTTTTTTGTTTTTGTTGGGTTTTTTTAGGTTTTGTTTGCTTGGTGGCTTTTGTTGTTGTCTGGGTTTTTTTTTTTAATATTTTATATTTTATTTTGACCTGTTTGTCTTGTCTGTCTTACTCTCTGTATACTTTCTCTACATCCCTATCTTGCAGAGCAGCAGTAGCAAGGAGTTGTTTGGGTGCTTGGACACCAGCTGAGGTCAGACCACCATGCTTACAGTCAGATAGATATGATTTTGCTTGGCTAGATAAAATATGCACATATTTTAAAACCTTAAAATTTCTGTAAAATCTTAACAGGCAGTTTAAACCTCACTGTTAAGGCCTGCGATGCCTGTTATTTTTGTCAAAGTAAAGTTCTGGTTCAAAGAAGTATAAGCCCCTTTTTTGAATTTGATATAGCTTTCATATTCCCCAGCCAAATGGCAGATTTTGAGATCCACTGAGCGCATTTCTGAAGCCATAAAATGTTATCTCAACACTTCATTTTCAATCCATTGAGGAAATATGAAGTTTACAACTGAGGTGTAATTTCAAGCCCCAGCATTAAAAAAACTCTGTGAAATCTTGAGGTCACTGAAATCAGGGATCTGCTGCCTCCATAAAGGCATACTTTCCATTTCTGAAGCTTTACAGAGATTTGGTATCTGCTTAATGTAAAAGAAGGACAAAAACATTGCAAAGTGTCCCAGGAAGACAGATGAGAACTTCAATTCAGTTACAGGTTAATTTAAGAGCCAGTGTTAGTACTGCTGATACTAGCGGGGTAAAACTTTCACCATATTCAGTGAAACCACTGAGAAATGTACAAAAATGTTAAACAAACCAGAATATCTCCTAACACAACTGATGTGTAGGAAACATACACAGAAACTATCACATGGGGTTCAGACAATCGTTAGGAAGGAGGATGAATCTAGTTCCAAAGAAATATGTAAAAAAATGTTTCTTCCAAGCCAGATATAAAGAAATGAAAGGAGAAAAGTACACAGGTGCATATTATGTACATATACACACACGTAAAACATAAAAATATAATAAATTACCAGTAAATATGTCTTGGAAGGCATAATTATTGGCTTATGTTTGTAGAAAAAGATTTCTCTGTTACATTTGTAGTCAACTACATCCACAATGGAAAGAAGAGGGAAACAAAAAAAAAACAAAACAAAAAAAGAGAAAGATATATTTTTTATTTGAAGAAAGCCCTATAAATATGTTGCACATTGTTACATCTGGTACATCTGTATAGGCTAAATCAAGGTTCTTTTTCTTTGGGTAGACACAAAGGAGAAACTGACCAGATTTTCTTAAGGGCTAAACATCACACCAAGGTTTCCTGGCAAAAATATAGAAAATTAAGAAAACTTTGGCAAAAGAGTAATTACAACACCAAATTCAATATAAACCACTTATTATAACATTACTTAGCAATAATTTAGCATTTAGTTAGCCCATTCAACCTAGAAATCCTTTAACCTGTAAAATACTGTTACTAAAAATGTTTCATGAAAAAGAGAATTAGCAGGAGAGAGAAAGACAGAAAAGGTACAGAAAAACATACATACAGCTACAACCTCCTAGAGTTCCAGCATGAGTTAGAAACTCCAGGAGAAGGCAGGGTCTAAATGAATGGCTGCTTCAAAGTCAACACCATTTAAACCCTTGGTCTTTCATGGTTCTTTCCCTCAGGTGGGACTTCTGGTCACTCAGCCAGTCAGGAGCTGGGTCAGCACTGCCCCTGCTGTGTGGTTGATGGATTGATTGGTTGATTGACAGGTCTCCTAGTCTGGGAGGTCTGGGGTCAGGACACTGTCTCACCAGAAGCAAGGCCCCCCAACCACATAGACAGGCATTGGCTTGAGACACCAAACTTATCCTGTCTCTGACATACATTCAGCACTCTGGAACAATCCTCCCCTTATTCTCATCCAGATAAAAATAAATGCACCGTTGCAGTGTCCTTTGTTATACCACATGCATTGTAATATCTATCAATCAAATAACTTTTAGCTTTATAATTAAAATATAAGTGGGTTTTTCTGATAAGATTGATGCTGGTGTAAAGTTATGCCTTTAAAGCTGAATTTAACCCTATTTTAGGAGACAGTCGTCCTGGGATTTATCCACTGTTCAATAAAAGACTGAAATTATCTTTTACATGCACATCTTCCTGTATGTTCCCTGGTTGTTTGTAAGTGGCTAGCATGGTTTTGCTAAAAGGTTATATTTGTTGTAACACCTTTCCTCAGAAATGTACATTTGTAAATGTAACATTTTAGGACACTGTGCTGTATGTTTGGAGAAAGTGGTGCAGTGTGCACCATGTTAGAGGTCTCTTGCACTGTGAATGCTAGTTTCTGGGAGCTCCAGCTGATTAAAACAAGACTGGTGTACCTTGGAGGTCTAGGGTGAGTCCTAGATCTGTCAGTGATCTAAGGCATAAATGGAAGGATCAGCATGGGTCTTTCATTAAGAAGCTGTCTGAGATGCTAGCTAGTGCCCTAGGTACCCGTTAACATGCTGACAGCTACAGCAATTGCCTAGGAGCAGGAGGAGGAAAAAACCTTGGCTTAGGCAAAGCCACAGATCTGCAAGCAGATATCAGAATTTAAAGTTCCTGAAATGCAGGATCAACATTCGTGAGCAAAGTTCTCAGACTAAAAATGATAATCTGCATTACTAAGAAAGTGTGCATTTTAAGTCTTTGCTGAAGGTTGAACCTTAGGAGTTGAGTAAGTTTGCATAGAGTGTATAATCCATACAAAGAAAATTATTATTAAGAAGAATAAATAAAGGGTAATAATTAATATTTAAGCTGATCAGAAAGATGGCAAAAATCTCTCCTTAGCAGAAAACTTGAATAGAAGCCTAATCCCCAGTGAGTGTAAGAAAAACCAAATCTAACTGTCATCTCAAGTGCTAGAGGCACTTTTCTGAAGGTTGGATGAAATAACTTTGCAAACCACTGGGTATAAGGATGTGCCATACTTAATCAAAGCCTTTGGTTGTTTCAAACTTTCTATCCCCTAGGCAATGGCAAATCCTTCCAACTTTTACCGTCTGAAGCTGAGATCATACACAAGAGAGTGGCTTACACCAGGTAATGATTTACATGCCATAGTTGCAATGCAATTTCCTGCCAATTTAAGCACATCTATGGTGTCTAGCTTGAATGGGAAATGGTCATAGCAATAGAAATTTGCAGTATTACATGTACAGTCACTCTGCCTTAATTTTCTTAAGCACACTAAGCAGCCCTTAGCTGTGTTTAGCTTCTAGGCATCTCTTGGTAGGTTGACCGCTTTACATTTAAATAAGCTAGTTTGGTTAAAAGTAGGATGCTTCTTCTACTCAAAGCTCAGCTAGCTCCTACATCTGATAGCAAATGTCATAAAAATTTCAACAAATCCAAACATTTACATAGACTTGATTTTTACTCAGATGCCATTGACACACTAAAAAAGACATGTTAAAAAGTTTACAATTTTGATTGAATTGTTATTTTTTTTTTCACTCTGTAAAGAACTTACCTTGAAAATCAATATTCAGTATTCTTTTCTAAACAGGCATGCTTAGTATGGCTAAAAAGAAGATGGAAGAGAAGAGGAAAATAATCCGTGAAAGGGAAGCATAACTACTTGATTTACAGGTGTCAACCAGTTTTTGACCGTTACCTTTGACTGCTGGTAGCTAAATTTGGAGCAATCAGCCACTGATAGAAAGGAATATCAAAGGAACCAGAAGGGAAAAAAAAAAAAAAAAAAAAAAAAAAGGGAAAACAAAAACCTACTGCAAAACCTATAGTTTCAAGTATCAACAATGTCCTCCCTTTTAAAAGCAGTTTAAATTCAGTCAGGAAACCAGCCCTTTGATGAAAGGCATCTGGTTCATATTGAACAACAGGTATAAATTAACATTTTTTTAAAACACTCAGAATCTCTTTGTTTCTGAAGAAAATACATCTCATTTTCATCAAAATATTGAGGGACATGAAATCTGCTGTAGTCTTATCAGAAATAGCCTCAATTTCAAAAACTGTCTACTTCATGCCACATCTCAGTTGGATGGAACTTTTCCTCTTTCTATTAGCAGTGCTTGCACACTGACAGCCTTTTCAAAGACACTGTTAAACGTCACTGTGAGGTTTAAACAGAAGCTCTCCAGCTGCAGAGCTGAGGTAGTGATAGATGGGACACAGGGTTTTTTGCTAGGGCAGCACTGTCCCTTGAGCTAATGATTTTGCCACTTGGTCTCCAATATATATAAAAGCTGTCTAAATTTGACTTTGACTGCAGGCTTGGCAGGCTCAGACATGTAGGAAACATGAAGCTTCCTCAGGGCTCTTGAGACATGTGTGCTCTCAACAGTGTCATTCTGCTCCAGGTCACCTCAGAGCCCTGTAAATGCACAGCTCCCAACACCTTCCCCCCGCACTGTGCGCTTAGCTGCAATTTACCAGGGTTAGGGGGGCTGCTGAAGTAATTGATCTGATTCTGCTTCTGTTACAATATCCAGTGAAAATCCAGTTGATTTTATTGGAAGTACAATAACAGTTGTAATAAAGATAGATGAAATGAAAAGTGGCACGTTAGGGAACCTAATCCTTTCACTCACTTATATAACATGATTTTTGATGGGAAAAGTATAGGTGGCTACCCTGTTCAAAAATTTAAGCTTAGTTTTATTTGCATCTAGGTCTGTTGGAAGAATCTGGATGTGTGAATAAAACTGTATGTGGAGTTTTATGTCTTTATTTAAGTTTGGCTACAGGAATTCTGTAATCTTAATGATTACATCATACCAAGATGAGGTATCAATGTCTCATACACTTGGCACTTGTAATGAGCAGGCCAGAAGGTCTTTGCTTGTGGTAATGGCACACTGTCATTTCACAGTGGAAACAATGTGTTTGAGAATGAATACTTGAGATCTCCAGAACGTTTACTGAAAGAGCAGAAGAAATTGTAGAATCAACATGTCCTTTAAAACTAATGGTTCTGTTGCTTAATATTTTACACAGAGAAATAGTTATGTTGTATAAGACACCAAAGTACATACATCTTGTAAATTTAATGAAATACAGCTTGTATTTTCTGAAATTGACTTGAGGGATTTAGAAAAGTCTTTGAGTAAGTGAAGTTGGTGCATAGTATTTCAAGCTGAAAATAAAGATTTGAAGCCTCTTTGGGAATCAATAGATGTTTGGAATAGATGAGATCCATCTGATTATGCAGGACAAATCTGTCTTTGTCAACAACCTGGTATGCTTTGTAAGACACTTGGTAGGGAGAGATTTAGGTTAAGAATAACTGAGCAGGGAAAGATTTCCCAGCAAATAAACAAGCTCTGTGTGTGGAGTAAGCAAACCAAAGGCCTGGATGATGGAAGCAGAACTGGACACAGTAATTAACAAAACAGGAGTGAAATGCAACCTCTTTGAGAACAGGCATGAAAAGAAGGAAGTGTCTGAAAAACAGCCCTGTTGGGAGAGATCTCACGCCTGTATTCAGTAGTGATCACAACTGAGTGCCTCCCAGTGCTGGTTTGACCCAGGTTGGGTGTCAAGTGCCCACCAAAGCCACTATGTCACACTCCTCCATAACTGGACAGAGGGAGAAATATATAGCAAATGATTGAGATAAGGGCAGGGATGGATAGATCACTCATCAACTACTCTGATGGACACAATTGATTTAACTTGTGGTATTAATTTTTTGACAACAAAATGAGAATAAAATAATAATGAACACAAAAGAGTGTTAAAACACCTTCTCCCTATTCCTCCCTTCTTCCTAGACTAAACTGTACTGTCAAATTTTCTACCTCCTTCCACTAAGCAGTGCAGGGGAACAGGAATGGATGTTGTGGTCAGTTCAGCATGTTGTCTCTGATACCTGTAAAGAAAGAATCTTGCAACCTTCTATTCCAGCCTGGAGCTCATCCTACAGAAGACAATCTTTTGCAACTGCTCCAATGTCAATCCTTCCCATGGACCACAGGAGACAGTCTCCCACAAACATTTCCAAAATGAATTCTTCCTGTGGGCTGCAGTTCTTCATGAACTGTTCCAGCACGGGCCCATTCCACAGAGCACTATCCTTTATGGAGAGGCTACTCCAACATGAGACCACCTTGCTATGGATGACAGGTCATGACGGTAAATCTACTCCAATGAGACCTCCTCCCTCCACAGGGTCAGAGGTCTTGAGAGAAGCCTGCTCCAACATGGGTTTTCTGTAGGGTCTCAGAATCTTTTGAGCATTCACTTGCTCTGTGATGAAGTTCTCTGCAACTGGGACATGGATCTCTGCATCCCTGTGGACCCCACAGCCTGCAGGGGCACAGCCGCCTCACCATGGGCTGTACCACAGGCTGCAGGGGAATTTGATCTCCAGTGCCTGAGCACCCCCTACCCCTCCTTCTGCACTGGCTGTCTGCAGAACTGTTCCTCTCTCACATTATCACAGTATTCTCCCAGCTGCGGTTGAGCAGTAATTTTTCCTCTATTTAGCTCTTTTATCCCAGACCACTACCATCATTGCTGAGAGGCTCAGCCTTGGCCAACAAGAGTGAATATATCTTAGAGCCAGCTTTGTTGGGCATAAAGGAAGTTTCTATCATCCTCTCATAGAAACCACCCCTGTAACTGCCCTGCTACCAAAATCTTGCCACACACCCCTATATGCAATCTGTGAAATGCCTTTAGCATATGCTGTATGAAAAATAAAACCAAAAAAACCAAATAAACCAGAAGAATTTAGAAGTCTGTGTGCTGTTATAATGCTTCATCAGTGTATCAGGGAAGCATGATAAGAGAGCTTCCAAGAAAAGAGTACTGTAATGGCTGAATGCAGGCTCCATAGACAGAACAGAGTGAGAAGATGAAAAGAGTGGTTTTCCCTATATATGGGAGAGCAGCTGGGGTGCATGGAGCTGGGTCCAGGAATGGGTAAGGAGATAGGTGGGAGCTTGTGGGTGGATGAAGGTCAGCAGGTGAATCAACATGGTTGCTATTGCTGTGGGTGTCTGCTACAGATTCCCTGAGCAGGAAGAAGTAGTAGATGAGGCCTTCTTCAGATGTCTGGAAGAAACATCACATTTACAGACCCTGGCCATTATGGGAGACTTCAACCATCCTGATATTTTTTGGAGGGACAAAACAAAAGAGTTCAAGCAGTCTTGGAGATTTTCTAGAGCATGTGGATGATCAGTGACTGAGGAGTCAAGAAGGCAAGGTGCTCTGCTGATCCTGCTGCTTATGAGCAAGGAAGAACTGGCCATGGACGTGAAAGTCAGGAGCAGCCTTGACTGACCATAGAGTTGTGGGTTCATGATCCTACAAAAAGGGTGAGGGCAAAAAACAGTATCACAGCACCGGGTTTATGGAGAGTAGCCTTTGGTCTCTTTGGGGATCTGCTTAACAAATATTATAATACTAGTTATTACAGCATTTCAGATTTTCTGACATAGCCATTTTTTTTAATGTAGGTGTCTATTGGTAAGTCACAGTTCTATGGTAGGAGAGCATTTTCTGGATTTTTGTGGTAAATACTGATTTTGTAAGCAGTTTTGTCTTCATTCATACTTTGAAGTCAGAGACTGCACAGATATGAATAAATATCAGGATATTCAAATGAATACATCTGTAATTCTCCACTCCAGAAGTCCCAATTAAGGCAGAAAACTGAGTAACTTTGTAATGTCTGCGTTATTTGCTTTAAAACTCTTTCTTAAAGCCTTTCTTGCAGCAGTGCAAATAAAGACATGATATGGCTGAAGCAGCCACGTCTTGTCTCTGCTGCTTATCACAATGATCAGTACAGGCTAATTGTTTCCTGAAATTCCTGTGTGCGTTATCTTCCTCTATTGCTTCCTCATGCTTGTGTTGCAGGTAAGAACAAGTAGGAAAAGTTTTCATAACACTCAGTTTTTTTTATTTTCTATTTCTGTTCTGTGTTTTCATGGAAGATTGCCTTAGGGTAGTTCTAAGGACAGCCTTGTCTGGATAGAGACAATACAAGTACTCATGTCAATGTTTTAACTATTATTCCTGTTTATACATCTGAGAAGCTCATCTGTTTGCATAAAAAAACCTCTATTTCTGGCCTGAAACTGCTCTCCCTATAAGTCTATGACCTGCCAGGATACAACTTTTAATACTTGGCATCTTACACTCTCCTTCAATGCTGGGCAGAATTCAAAATCTAAGTCCTGTCTTTTTGAATTCATCCTGTCACAACTGGGTAGATTTTTTTGTGTAACTCACTAGTTCCTCTCATTTTTTATGTCATATTAAGAAGAAAATCTCCAACTACCCAAAACATTATTCTGACTCTAGAATTAATTGATGTGATGGTTCAAGGAAAATAAGTTCAACTTGGCCTAGACTGATTCAAAATCCTTGTCACTAAGATAGGTGTTTCATTGCCTGAGAGTGACAATGGACAAAGTTACAGAACAGACTGCATCATCTTCCTGTTGTTTATGCTCTTTGATCTTTTCTTTTCCTCTCAAGAAATATAATATATGTTCACTAATCTCTAATCAGGCAATAGATAATATGATCTATGCCACTGTGATTTTACAGGTCTAACATTGTCTTTCCATTATATCGTGAAACTAACTTACTTAGCTCTTGAACCTCCCACATAAACCCCATATTGGCCTTTTTCCAGATGGGAGGAAACAGCTGGCTAGAGGAGTGAGAAAATATAGTAAAACCAAAATAAACTCTGGATTTAAATGCTACACACAATACATGAGAGAATTTAATCATCATTGAATATTTTCAGAGAAACTTTATATTTGATTCCCATCCTGTTTCCTCTACTTTAGTCTTTTGAAACAATGGAACCCTGCAGTCCCTTCCTATGATATAGAATACATTGTTGTGTCAGTAGTGACTTCAGACTGCTCTCTAAAAGTATATCAATGGATGTGAGTGTTAGAATCAATAGGTTTCTTTTATCTCAATCCAGGGACATATTCTGATAGGAGATCAGCTAAACTGGGAAGCCTGTCTTTCTTTAGAGGAAACATTTCTATTTTCATAAAATACATTTAAAATGAGGCTAATTTTTGGTTTTAGTGTTTGAAATTGGAAAAATTATGGATCTTTTTCAGAAATAAAAGAGAAAAAAGGAAAAAACACAAAGGAAAACAAAACCCTTAAGTTATACTTAAAATAAACCAAAAATTCTTTTAAAAATTAGTCCCTTTGCTCAACAACTTAAGTGAGCTTGCATAAGTTTATTAATAAAATAATTTGTATGTCCTACTTGTTAAATGTAACAGAGTAACTGCCAGATTTCATCTTGTTTCATGTCTTTTCTCATTATTATAATGGATACAATTGAATATCCTATTCTATACTAATCTAATTTACATCAGGCTTTATATGATTAAGAATTATGGATTATGGTTATTCTTGGTTTCTCATTAGTTTTTAACAATCAACATATGCAAAAGAAAAGGACTGCTATTACAATATGAATATATTTAGTTGCTTTCTTTTGTGAAGAAAGGTTGGACTAGATCATAGAATCATAGAATCATAAAATCATAAAATCGTAAAATCATAGAATCATAAAATCACAGAATATCTTGATTTGGAAGGGATGTATCAGATCAATGAATGCAGCTCCTGGCCTGGAACAGCACAACCCCAAGAATCACAATATATGTCAGAGAGTATTGTCCATCTGTCAGATTTTGTGCTGTGACCACTACCCTGGGGAGCCTGTTCCAGTGCCCAAATGCCCTCTGGATGAACCTTCCCCTGATGTTCAGCCTCAACCTCCCTGACACAACTTCAGAGCATTCCCTCAGGTCCTGTCACTAGGCACCCCAGAGGAGAGAACAATGTCTGCCCCTTGTCTTCCAATCATGAGGAAGCTGTAGAGTGTGTTGAGGTCTGTCCTCAGTCTCCTCTTCTTCAGGCTGAACCGACCAAGTGATCTCAACCTCTCCATGTATGGCTTCCCCTTCAGACCCTTCACCATCCTCATGGCCCTCCATTGGATGATCTCTAAAAGCTTTATATCTCTTTTATGTTGTGGTGCCCAAAACTGCCCCCAGCACTCGAGGCGAAGCCACCTCAGCCCAGAGCAGAGCAGGACAATTCCCTCCCTTGCCTGGCTGGTGATGCTGGGCCTGATGTCCCCAGGACAGGGCTGGCCCTCCTGGCTGCCAGAGCACTGCTGGCCCAAATTCAACTTGCCAGGGACCAGGACTCCCAGGTCTCTTTTTGTTGTGTTCCATTCCAGCATCTCATTTCCCAGTCTGTCTGTACATCAAAGGTTGCCACATCCCAAGTACAGAGTCTGTCACTTGCCCTTTTTAATATCCATGAAGTTGGTGATTGGCCATCTCTCTAATTTGTCAAGGTCTCTCTGTGAGGCCTTCCTCACTCTGCTAGCTCCTCCCAATTTAGTCTTACTGTCACACTTAGTGTTCCTTCAAGTCTTCTCACTGACAAAGATGCTGAAGGGCAGAAGTCTGAGGATGGAGCCCCTGTTTAGCCCCATTAGTGACAGATCACCAGTCAGGTGTCACCCCACTCACTGTCACCCTTTGCACCCAGTCTGTGATTCAACCCTGTGGGTCAGTTGCTCAGCCATTGTGTAACACTGTTATGCAGCTGTGTGCTGGACATTTTGTCCAGAAGGATCCTAGGACAGACGGTTTGGAAGGCTTTGTGAAGATCCAGAAAGATTATATCAGCTGGCTTCCCTTGATCAATTTTTACCCTGTTATAGGAGAAAATCAGATTTGATAAGCAGAACTTTTCCCCTCATGAAGCTGTGCTAGCTGTGACTGATGGCTGTATTGTCCTCTGGGTATTTTTCAATACATCCCAGAATAATCTCTTCCATGATTTTACTGGGAACAGACGTGAGATTGTGTCCTGGTTTTGGCCAGGACAAAGGTAATTTCTTGCAGTAACTGTGAGAGGGTGTGACGGAGGGCGTACGGGGCTGTGCCCAGGACCAGATGTTATTCCATGGCATCTAATGTCATTGTGTGGGGACACCCAAGGAGGGTTAGGGACTTTTCGACTTTGGAGAAGAAGGGTGTGACAATTTTTTGCTGTAAACAAAACCAAATGTAGTGGAGGGGGGAAACTATCTGTCATTATTCTTTGCCTCAGGGCCTGCAGTGAGCATTTATGCATGCGAATCACTCTTCCTTTTGTATCGTTTTGGTATTGTTGCTGTTTCTAGTAATCTGTTATTATCTTGACTCATGATCTTCACCTTTTTTGCTGCAGATTCTTAGCTCTATCCTGCAGAAGAAGGAGGAAGAAGGGGAAGGGCAATGGAAAGGAGAAGGTGGAATGGGAGAGCAGTATGTGGTTTAGGAGTCTCAGTGGCGGCACTGAACTGGGGAGTACCGTTCCTAAACAACAACAGACTGACAGGCCTGTAGTTTTCAGGGTTCTCCTTCTTGCCCTTCCTGAAAATTGGGACAATATTCACCAGTTTCCAGCTACCCGCGACCTCTCCAGGTTTCCAAGAAACTCAAAAATCATAAAAAAATGCCATAACAACAGCCAGCTATTTGAGGATGTTTGAATTAATCCCATCAGGACCCATGGATCTGTGGGGATCGGGCTGCAACAGCAGATCCTGCGCAAGTACAGGGTCTCTGGAAGTTGATCATTCTCTCATGGTCCTCCAGTTCAGGGCACTAAGACCCCCTTGGTCCATCATCTGTCTTGAAGACAGAGGCCAAAAAACATAAAAACTGCCTTGTCCCTATTTGGGAGGTGGCTGTCCTCATCCTCTAACAGGCGTATATTATTTGTACACACATTTGAGATTAATGTATTTAAAAAGCTTCTTAGTATCACACTGCAGATTTGCCTAGATGAAAGAGATTAGGAAATTTCCTTTTTTACATATCATGTCATAACAGTAATGTGCTACATCTCAGACCTTTTCTACTTAACAAAGTGAGACCCTCTGAGGATTTTCTAATAATAATATGCTTTGTATGACTCAAATAAAATAAGAGACTAAAATGTCCCCAGAAGGACCATCATTTTCTACAACAATTCTACGAGAGCACAGGATGACAGAATTATTTTTTCCCTTCAGTATGTGAAACAACTTGGAAATCTTGAAGTATACTTAAAATTTAAATCTTGATATTATGGAAGTTATGCTATTTTCATAAAATGAGTCAGTCCATGCAGAATGATTTCCTCAAAATACCAGCAACCCTGATTAAGGGCTAAGTTGCTCTAATCTGGTAATTAGAACAACTAAGCTGTTTTTTTTAAATCAGTTTCATTACTCAGATCTGTCATCTGTGAAGCCTGTTTCAGCTACGAAAGTACAGTTCATCTTAAATTAAAATGATGATTTTCTTTGACAAGACAATGCAATGTTCTTTTTCATGCAATGAATTATGTGGGTGTACTTGTGAGTATAAATTTTCTGGCAACAGTAATAAACCATTCTATTATTCCTTTTATTGCTGATGAAAATAATCTTTTTCTATTCATGTAGATGTATCATTTCCTTTACTCCTTAAAACCTGGCAATATTTCAATCTGAGTGTTATTAGAAGGCATTCCATTACTGCTCAGTAAATATATTATTTTCTTTTCCATTATAGTTACAAGTCTCCAAAGAAGGACTTGCTTTTATTACCCTGGTCTTCTCAGACACAGGAGCAGCCTACTTCAGAATCTGTCCATCCACAAAAATAAGTGGCTTTTTATTGAAACACCTCTCACATACCAATGACACTGCAGTCGCAGTGGTCACAGAATTGTTTTCACCATTCAGTCCTAGAATTCCTCAATATGGTCAAAGTAGCACAGATACATAACTACTATTATGATATTAATCAAGTTGCTATAATTGCAAAAGTTCTCTGATTTATATGGTACAAATGAATATGCCATGTTATCTGACTAGTCTCTTCTCAGTTGTAACTAGACAACAAAGCCTCCAGACAATTTATTCAGTGTTCAGGTTCCAGAGATTTTACTTATAATATAAACTGCATAGCTGAGAAGAGTTAGGGTGCATGGTTCCAAGGGCAGTCTGTAGGGAACCCACAGCCTGCACAAAACAATAAGAGATTCCTCCAATGACACACACAGGAGGGAGGGGGAGAAATAGAACATACATGGAAAGGAAGACAGACAATGTGGAGGAACGGAAATTTGCAATGACAAGGACCTGCAGGAGACAGATACCAACAATGATTCAGCAAATTAGAATGACAAAGGAGCTCATGCATTTCTACTGGATATAATTTACTACAGAATCTTCACACACATTTTCATATTGTCGTGCTTTAGTCCCAGCCAGCAACTAAGCACCAGGCAGTTGCTCAGTGACTCCCCTCCAACCCCCTTGGAGAGGTACGAAGGAGATTGAAAAACATAAATAAAACTCATAAGTTGAGATAAAAATAGTTTGATAACTGAAACTAGACAAAATAAATGAAATAAAATTTTGATAATAATGCTGATAACAAAATAAAAATAATCACCCACTGACCATTGCCCAGGAAGTGTCTAAGCAGGATTTGTCCTCTCCCTACCAGCTGCAATGGTTTACCATATAAACCAGTTTATATGCTGGTCATGACATTTTATGATGTTGGAATATCCCTTTGACTCACTCGGGTCACCTTGTCCCAGCTGTGATACCTCTCAGGTTCTTGTGCAGGCCCTCACTGGCAGAGCATGAGACACTGACTCAAGGAAAGCTTAGCAAAAGCCAAAACATCAGTGTGTTCTCAACATGATTCTCACACTGAGTACAAAGCACAGCATTGGACAAACTACTGGGAAGAGAACTAACTCCACCATAGGTGAAACCAGGACATACATAAGAGGGATTTTTCTGCTTCAATCTAAAGTGCACCTTTGACTGCTGTTTTTATTTTTAAGTCTATTGATTTTGCTAAGTAATT
>JAWWMU010000121.1:16036565-16048553 GCA_035048155.1 Cinnycerthia olivascens
CTTGGCACACCAGAGCTTTCATGAGTTGCATTTTCTTATATAAGAAAATGCAACTCATGAATCTTTCAATTTGTCAAGAAGGAAACAGTTCAACATCTTGATGGTTTTATACATTATAAATCAAACAGATGAAGAAATGAAAAAAATGAAAACAACTCACCAACAAGGATTTAAAAAAGCTCTGTAATCTTCAGAGGTACTGTACTTACTTACTCACTTGAATGGTAAAACTCTAAAATGCTGAATTTCAAGAAGCTATCTATGCCACTGTACTTGATATTCAGAATAGTCTTGGCATGAAAAAACCCCAAATCTATATTAAACCCAAACTAAAAAAAAAAAAAAAAAAGTCTTCTCCATCATTGCAGCAATATAATAAGGAAAGACTTTGACTGAATTAAGTCAGAGGTGTTATGAAATCTGTCATTTGCAATTAGTAATTTGACTTTTGAACTTTTCATTTTTGTAAAAGCCTTTAGATTATGTTTAAATTCTTGTGTAATGTCTGTAATGTCACTGCTGTCTCATAAGTGTGCAGCTCTGAAACAATGATAATTGATATATACCTCATGCATTTCCTGTAGATAAAATTAGTTTTATGGTCTTATTTCCTAGATAGTCTTAAGTTGAAAATTATATGCATGCTGGGGCTGTGTGAATGCAAAATTTCTGTGTCTGGCAAAACATCGAGTTGAAGAAAGTATAAAAAGAGGCAATGTATAACGTGGGTTTAATATGGGGCAGCCAAGAGCCTTGTGGCTCTCTGCCTACAACTTCTCTCCATTACCAACTTCCTTGAGAAATGCCATGGCAATTTCCTCCATTGCAATCCTTGCTTTCCTTTCTCTCCAATTCCGCAAAGCTCCTACAGCTTTTGAAGCATTTATCCAAGCACGTATTTATACATTTTGAATATTTTCTCTGAACTGCAAGCTTAAAAAGTTTCCATTGAAAAGTTTCTAATTGAAATTCATTTCTACCTTAATGCATATGATATTGAACAAAAAGAATACTAAGAACTGACACTATGCAACCCACCCTACAGTCTGTTTGAAAGACAGGATGGATGAGATGTGGAACAGAGGGAGAAAGGATATGCAGTGGCATGCATAAATATGAAAAACTAGGATTAATAAAAAGAACTTCTGATTTCTCATTGACTGATAAATCTGATCAAGGCCATTTTTGGGAACTGAAAGGAAGTTGGCTTTTTTCAGGTTATTTCAGCTACGACTTTAGGAAGGTCTACATAATTGTAAGGATGTAGCACTCTAAATTCTTTAATTATCCAAGCTAAACTATCAGTGAAAATACCTCTCTCCCTCCTTTACCATGGCCCTCACCAGCCCCTCCAAATTTCACATTGTTTATTTTTCACCTCTCTGAGTAAAAAACAGTGTACAAAATCACATTGCTTATATATTTGCGACTTCCTGCTCTGAGTCATGGCTAATTTCAGCCAAATTTGCCAGAGATCCTTAAAATAGGATGATACTATAAAGTACATAAAATTTAGGATATAGGTGATAGAAAGACTCATAATTCTGCTTGCACTGAGAAAAAGAAAACAAACGCTGATGCATAAACTTACAAGCTCTATTTGACACTAGGGGAAACCTTAGAAGGAAATGTCCCAAATGTCAGTTACAGGAAGAGATTTATCTGGAATATCTCCTCTTTCAGAAGTGGGGCTATCTATACTGTGGGACTTGAAAGTGGAGAAGAACATTCTTCACAACTTGTTAGTCACAAAATGACCCATAGCTTTCTCCTTTTCTTCTCTTCTTTAATTATTTTAAATCTTGTGTAATCTTAATTTAAAAAAAAAATGGTCAACTATCACCTTTGCTGTGGATTATTGTGACTTGGCTATTAATCTAAAGTGACTATTTGAAATGCTTTGAGCCAATAGAACTGTCAAGCCCTGCAGTGGGAAATGTCCAGAGTAATGAACATGTGGTGGTAAATGGCTTGACAATCTGAACACAGCTGAGAACAATTCCAGTGTCATGCTGCAGTGCCTTATGCTCAGTTAGAAACAGGTAGACCTTCAGTAGTTTAAAGCTAGGAAGAGCAGACAGCCAGCACTATGGTTTATTTTCAGAAATCTTATACAAGACACAGTTGGACAAAAGTCCTAATTTGCTGTGAAATTTTGTTTTGAGAGTAGTGATATCAGGTATGCAAATGATTAAGAGAAAATATTTCCTCTCCAGATCCTAGCAATATAGATATGTTAATTTCATTTTGTTTTCAACAGTGAACTAGTTTCACAACTTTTCAAAATAACATGCTTTTTCAAGGTGTAAACATTTTTTTTTCACCTGTCAATTCCAGACACATTTGACCTATTCAGACATTATCTAGCAGAATTCTGAAGATATTAACTGACTTAATCTCTAATATCTAGTTTTTCTTTAAGGACAAAAAGTGCTTCAAAAGTTGGAATATTTAGACACAGAATAAGCTAGTAATGTCTTCTATGATGTTTACAAGGGGGTTTCATTTTTACTTTTATTGACTCTTTGAAAGTTTTGTTTGCATAGGGAATATTTTTCCTAAAAATGCATATGTAATTTGCATTTTATGAGCTCTTTTCAAGAAATTACATTTATGAAAACTAGTGATGGGTGAAAAAAATTCTGCTTGTGAAAACACAGACATTCAGTGGAAAAATACACACATCTCATCTAACATTCCTTCTTACTACAGCACACTACTCTTTTCCAACCTCTGGCTTATTTGGGATATATATTTTACATCAATCTACAATCCCAGTTTTATGTAAGTAGTTTGAAAACTTTGTTACTATATGTGGATACCCATTCACCTCTCTGAAAGCTGATAATAGGCCGTTTTTATTGGAAGGCTGACTACGAACAAATATACTGTCTGTGGATAGAATAAAGCTAAAAATCCTGAGCAACAGTTGCACATGACTTTCCGTTGGTTAATATTTACATTTTATGCTCTGACTTTAAAAGAGTCATCAATTCATAGTATGTCCACTTTTAGCCCTTGTAATTATTTCAAAAATACATACAGGCATCTTATTTATTTTTGGCTCCTCTTGATAGATTTCCTTTCCATCTGAAGTTACCTTCATATGTACAGAAGGAAAGAAGCTCCAATAACAACAAAACCTCCAAGCAAATAATCAAACAATTTTTTCCTGGAAAAAATTCTGTCCTGAAATGCAATTTAAGCTAAAATGGAAAAAAGAAAAGGTGCTTGTTTTCCATTACTAATTGTGCTTTTAGTTTTGTTTTGTTAGTAAATTAATACTAATATTAACATGGTTAACAGTGCTATGTTAAAAATTGAATATCTTAATGAAATCCATTGCACTTATAATACAAATTTGGAATAATCTGCTTTATCTTCTCTCTTATGGCATTTTGCATTCAGAATATCTTCATTGACTTCAACTAAATGAGGAATAGAGGGCAACCTTTTTATTAGCTTTGTATGATGCCTTTAAAAACATGATGCATTAAGAGAAGCCATGATTAATTGCTATTGAGCAAATCAGTGTCTTTATTCATCAAAATTCTGGTACACTGCTGTAACACTGCGAGGCATTTTGGCAGATGCCATCCAGCTCCTTCACAGTAGCATGATTGATGCTATCATTTTTGATTGATGTCTCTGACACTGTGGCATTAAAAACAGACTGAAACCTCATATGCCTCTGAGAGATGATAAATATAAACTTATGGTGTGAGAAATTACTAGGGGCAAGAGCTGCAAATCTCCAGTGGGGGCTTTGAAAACATTTGGATGTCCTTCACTGAAGGAAAGCAGACACAGAATTTTGGGATATACAGACTGCAAGAGGTAGGTGATATTACTATTTCATGATATTTTTAGCACATAAAAAGGAGTTCTTACCCAAAAAAACATCTTTTCACTGTTCTCTATAGGTATCTTGTGCTTGTCTCAGGGCAGGGATGAGGGCAGCTGGCCATAAATCAGTTCAGACAGTGAGCAGTTCTTCAGAGAATTAATAAACAGTGGGTGAACATCATGGTCATACCAGATCCATATGAGAGAAGGCTGGTGGGATCATGCTGAACTCATAAATATGAAATGCTTAAACTTTGGCCAGGATATGAGTTAATCTGTAGTCACCAGGTAGCCTTCAAGTGCTTTAAATAATCATTTTTTTAAAAATTTTGAAAACAGTAAGGCAGTGGCAGAAGGCTAGCAGTTATAACAATTTTATTTGAAAAATTGGCACTAGTCTGACATGTTAAATAAACAAAGGCATCTCAAAAAATATTGCAGAATATGATTATTAGTTAACAATATTTATCATGAACCTTGTGTTCCTTGGTTTTGGCCTTTATAGGAAACTATAAACACTAATGTAAGCACATACATAATTTTGTTTGGAGGTGAAATCATGAGGAAGGGTATTCATTTCCCTCAAACAAAAAATTCAAGGAGATAAAAAAAAACCCAACAAAACAGTTGTAAATGAAACAGAATCGGGACGTTAAAAAAGAAAAAAAAATTGGCAGGAAAGAAAATAAGTTAAAGCATTCTATCAAGAAGATACTATAAACCAGAGGGGTGAAGAAGCAAAAGATGCTGCTGTAATCACAGAAATACTGTATACTTCAAAGCCTTTGTTAGCTGACCTGCAAAGTTGATGTGCAAACTAAAATCTACGGTGATTTTAACGAGTTTTCATCTCAGGCAGTAGATGTAGATAAAGAAGTAGTAGGGATGAGAGCAACCGTGGCAGCACTGGCAGCAGCAGCAGCAGCTGTTGTTAGCATGGCACTATTTCCTGTGTTTGACAATCCTCCTGCCTGTCCTACAGGCTTGGATGCTCCTCTTTACCACTGTAAGAATCAGAGGCATCCTCTTTTTCTTCAGTTAATTGGAAGAATATAGTATCTTATATAATAAGACCACAAATTAAACTATAGTATAAAAAGAGTTAATGGTTCTTGACTACATGGGTGAACTACAGTAAACAGAACAGGGAGTAACTTCCAGTAACCCTCCACTCTGCAGCTGTTTGCTAAACCTAGTGAATCTACTGACATCCAAAAGAGAAAGTGGATTTGTTTGATTTTCAAAAGCAGAAGGAACTAAGGAAAACTGTGGCTTAAAGCAAAAATAGAAAATATCAAGTAGTCATACTTGGAGTGAAAAATTTTACATTGCTAATTGTCTTGAACAACTAACGCCTAATTTTCTATTTTTTTAAATAATATTTCCAACTGTTTGGATTTTTGAGTGTTATTTATTATTTTGTTAATTGGTTGATTGGTTGAGTTCTTTACTTGTTTTGGGGTGTGGGTTTTGTGGGTGTTTTTGTTGTTGGTTTTGGGGGGGTGTGGTGAGACATCAAGGGATCTCCAGTCTTTTGGACTGTTACATATCAGACAGATGCATTGCAAAATTCCTGACTGAGATAGCTTGTGAAAAAGAATATCGCTATTCCTCTTTATCACTTTTCCTTGGTTCTTTCCTTGGCTTCGAAAATATTAGCAAATTCAGCATGAGACTTGAATTAAGATTTTAAAAAAAAACCAAAATTGACAAAATAACCACTTCAGAGGTAAATTATTCAGATCTGTACTTGTCCAAACCTCTTATTTTTTATAGGCTTTCTGAAAGTGACAGATCTGCAATGCATCTGTGGTGGAGATAATTTTCTGTATTTTGGTCATCCCTTCCTCAGGCTCTATAGTAAATAACTGTCTCATTATGTTTTGTAGTGGTCACATACTGAGAAATGACATTGCAATGCAACTGCAAGGTAATTGCAATGCATTATAATGATGCATCCGCTGAAAAAATTTGCTCCTGGCACCTTAGGTACAAAATTTTGATCTCTCCTCATTTTCAATGAAGGAGAAGACACACATTCTCATCAGTCACTACCAAAACAAAATTCCAGGTAAATCACAAATTCTGTACTTCAAATAAATTAGAAGATGATAAATAAGCAAATATACCCTTACTTAATTAAGCTTGCCATTAGAAAGATCAGAGATTCAGTCTGCCTTAACTGACTGAGCATAACACACTTAGGCTTAGTCAACTCATGTCTTTGTGATCGCTTATTTTGGCCACTTTAATCCTGATGACACTGTAGTATCCCACCTGTCCATGCTCAAAGCCACTCAGGAAGCATTTTGTAGATGCTAGAATATGTACATTTTGTGTATATAAGCTCTGAATAAATAACATGGCAAATGCTTATAATTCCTTAAAATCAAGCTAGGAACATTGCAAACTATTTAAGGCCAGCTTTGACAAGTGGTGCTACTGATTTAGAAGGATATAATGTGGTGATATTCAGCAAATGGTGACAGGTTAAAGGTGTGTTAGAGAAAGAAGATGAACAAGCTTAGATAAGTGAAATTGATTTGATAACATGCTAGGTTGGTTTTTGTTTTGTTGTGTTTTGGAATTTTGGTTTTGGTTGGTTGGTTTGGTTTTGGGTTGTTTGTTTTGGGAGTTTTTTGTTCTTGTTTTTCTCTTTTTTTTTTTTAACTCAATTTAGTATTATGCATTTGATTAATTTTACATTCTTGCAAGTTTTGAAGATGAGAAATGACTGTGACAGTGGCAGGATAAATGAACAGTGCTCATTCAGAGTTATGGGAGATTGAAGGAAGGAATGAGAGATTCCCTCACAGGAATGAAGATGAAGAGGTTCCACTCCATAAATTTGCTAGATTTAACGCAGCTGGATTTTTGTTCTCTTTTTTTTTCCAGTTTACAGCTTCATAATTTCCACTAATTACAGGTTCTTTCACAGTCTGCATTTTTATCCTTGCCAACACATGGATCAAAAGATTTGTATGTGTTTTGTTCTGTTTAGAAACATTTCTAAAATAAGACATTTCCTGCTTTTCTCTAATGATATAGTAAACTGTACATCTTTATATCAAAATGTAGTACAAACAACTTCTGAGAAAATGTGTGTTAATGCAAATAAGAAAATGTAACACCATATTTCTACACTTCACTTCAAGAGAAAGAATAATTACACACTATCAATATTCATGAGGCAGAAGTACAGAATCTTGCAAAAAGCAACACACTTCCAGGCCTGAGGACTCCCTCCTTATTCCCTTTAGCTGAGTTTGTTCCTGTGCACAACTTTGGATGAAGAAGGGAGCTTGACTGTCAGAACTGCACAAAACACGGGATGAAGTATGGGTGGAGCCTCTCCCAAAAAAATTACCTGGTTCCCAAAAAGTGTTAAACCAGTTGTCCTCCAATAAGGAATACATCAATCCAGAACTACAAGTAAAATGAGGAACACTAATTTCATGGTATCCCTCTTGTCCTCCAAGATTGCCCAGGGATACAAAAAAAAAGAGTCGTGCACACCTAGGCAAAATATCACTTTTTTTTCAATCAGCGTTCTTTTGCTGCCAGACACTATATTAAAAGATGTTTTTACAGACTAACTTCACATAGGACAATTGAAAATGTGCAAAACATGAGAAAATAAGCAAAAGATTGTTATTTGCAGGAACTGACAGGCAAATGGAAGGCAAAAGAAAGGGATGAAGTCTGCCAAAAATGTGGCATAAGTGAGGGATAAAAGTTGAAAAGTAGGATGTATAATGTAGAAAAACAAATAAAAAAGAAAAAAAAGAAAAAAAAGGGCATTATAAGAACTATCACAGTTATAAAAAAGAAGTAAATATAATGAAGGTCACACTCATGAGACAAAAATGTCAACAAAAAAAAAAAAAATACAAGACCAGGAAATATTTGAAAAACTACAGTGAGAAAAAGATAACTGAAAAAAATGGAAACTAATCTAAGCAGACTACCTAAAACAATCTTATCAATGTCATTATACAGTGAAAACAATGATTCACAAATGACTATATTCCAAATAACAAAGGCTGATACTTCTGCTACTCTGAAACAGCCATGCCATTTAATTCAAAATTTCAGTTATACATTTAGAAAGATAGAGAAAAACCGTCATTCTTAATTATTGCACTGAAAGGCAATACTTAGTAAATTTTGGGTGTCAAGTTGTAGGATTTATTCAAAATGAGTAATAAAACCTTTAGGATGCTAAGCAGGGAATTTTCTTCATGCGTTATAAACAGTGGGATGGTTCCTGTGGTGGAGAGCATATGTCTGGGCTTAAGATTGCTGTTCTGAAATTGCATCCAATAACATTTTCTAAGAAGTACTTTTAACAACCGCTCCACACTCTTCAATATACATTTCTAAAACAAACAGACAAACAAAATTAATTGAATCATTTAGAGGGGAAGTTCAGGACTGGTCAAACAGTTTGCTAAAGACCTATTTAATCAGACCAGCAATCACTGGAAGATGACACCCCTGGCTTCACACAGTCTATTCTATGAATGTGTGCCAAAGCTGTCTTTTGGCTAGACTGCAAAGTTGCTCTCGTTTATAACTGATTATAACCTTGGTGACACAATCAGTAGAAATTTTTTTGATTTATTTTGTGATTTTCCAAATCACAGTCTTTTTGGAAAAATCTGCCGCTTAAAGACTTAAAATTCCCAAAATAACTTTCAATTTTAGAATAATGCTTTTTAATAGTAAATATTTTTTATATGTTTACAACGTAAACATTCACAGATTGACAAGATGTACATCTGTCATGGATAGTATGTCCAGCCCAACTGAGCGCCATGCAGCTACTGACTCACTCCCCCACCAGTGAAATACGGGAGAGAATTGGAAGGGTAAAAGTGGGAGAACTTAGCAGTTGAGACAGAGTTTAATAGGGAAAGTAGAAGTCACATATGTAAGCAAAGCAAAACAAGAAATTAATTTACCCATTCCCATCTGTAGGCAGGCATTCAACCACCTCCAGCAGAGCACTGCCCTCCCACATAGTGATGACTTGGAAATACAAATATCATCTGTCCGAAATCTTCCTCTCTTCCTTCCTAACATCCCCCTTTATATGTTGAGAATTACACCATTTGGCCTGGAACATGCCTTTGGTCAGTTGAAGTCACCTGTCCCAGCTGTGTTTCCTCTCAGCTCCTTGTGCACTCCCAGCCTGCTCACTGGTGAGGTGAGAAGCAGAAAAAGCCTTGGCTCAGTGCCCAACAATAACTAAACCATCACTATGTTATCAACACTGCACCACAAATCTGAAGCACAGCCCCGTATTACCCACTGTGATGAAAATTATACCAGCCAAAGTTAGCATATCACAATCTTTTAGTACACAAACATACATTTCACTTAGGAATTAATCAAAATAACCAACGAACTGAGCATGATACAACAGGATTTTGCATTCTTCGTTATCATTGTAATTCAGGAGTCTGAATGTGTGAAATTAATGGTGGATAAATACAAGACCTTTTAGTCAGTATGATTCAGTATACAGCCCAGACACACATGACTAGAAAGATTTTACTGTTTCAGTTTTTTGTATGAAAATAGTTTCCAATGATGAAAACTTATGAAATATATTTTGCCTTTGAGGTTATCAATCACATTTGGATCTTATATGTACGTATACTGCATGTAGTCTTGACAATATAGTGTATGTAGTTTTGACCATCAACTATGCAAAATAAAATGCTGAATCACATATTGGTTTCTTATTTATAGGCACATTATTTATTATTTTCAAGAATAAATATTTGTATATTAGCACTTAAGCTTATGCAGAGTATATGTATATACATATATACACATAGTATGTATATATGTCCACATAATGCTATTCCAGTTTAGTATTTTAAGGGCTGAAGTATCTACCCTGGACTGTACAACCAAGGTGAAGGCAATAAGATAGGCCTTATAAACAGTCCTATCTTCTCTAACTCTCTTAAAGATTTTCAGAAACAGCTTTACTCATTCCAGCTAAAAAGTGGATCCAAATGACTGTTTATTTGGAATGTGTAGAACTGGTGTGAATGGAGAAGCCCTTGACAGAAAACAGTAAACACTATGGTTTACTGACTAGATGAATTATACTGAAGCTTGTCAAAGATTTATAAAGCTGTGGAAATTTATTTTCATGTTTACATTTGCAGGAGAGATTGTCTGGAATTAAAATACTCTATGTATTTCCCTTTATCCACTTGTAACACTAGACAAAACAGTCTACACTCCAGTCCTACATACAGCTGCCTACACTTTCTAAACACAATTTTAGAGATCAATTATATTTTAGGTGCATTATTTGTGTTCTCTGTTTTTCTGACCGAAATTTTTGGCAAAATTATATAACTTTTTTTTTTTCCCTGCATGTCCACTCACCTGAATTGAATGGTATCCTGTTGTAACACTGCAAGACTTCCATTTAAGTTATATTTCTCTTGTGAGATAGTTTTCCTTTAGCTGCTGTGTATATTGAACAGTTTCTGACACATAGGAATTTTGTACCTCATACAAAATTTTCAGTTTCATCCCCCCAAAAAGGCAAAGTTCTTTTCAGAAATGAAGCATTTGAGACATAGTGTTTGGGGTCATTTAATTATAACTGAGTAATCTGAAAATTGTAAGATACATCTTATTCTGGCATGACTGGCATTACAAAAGGTATACCAAATTCAAACACGACTATATTCCCTTAAGAATCCACATCCATATTCCAGTTACATTCATCATGGAACTCAGGTTAAGAGGCACACACTGGTTTTATTATTTTTCAGTAGAAGAATTAAATGACAACAAAAAATACACAAAAATGTTAGAATGTAATGTTTTGTTAAGTGGGTGCTATAACTGTGGAGCTCTATGCTGAAGAACATGGCTGGTGCTTAAAGCTGGAATGAATTTAACATGAGACAGCAGAGACTTGTTGAAGATACATCCGCTCAGGTTTTCACATAGATAAAGCCAACATTTGACTCAGGAGTACCAGAGCAAAATTATGTATGTGCTTCTCCTGTTTCTTTTACCTTTCCACAGGCATTCTTTTGAGAAGAATGTTAAAGGTCAGGGTCCTGGTCTTTTATGAAAAATTAAAGCCATATTTATACTCTCACTGCTGAAGAGAACAGAAATTGCGTAGTATCTCTCATGACCCCATGACATCAGCAACTGGTACAGACTGATGCCAAGTCCCCTGACTTTTGCTCTGGTTAAGGTGTAACAGTCACATGGTAGAGATGAGAAGTTAATTGCAGTTCCTTGCAATGTGACTTCATGTCCACTGTGTTCCAGCATACAATGAATTATACTATGAAAAACTATATATGAAATTAGTCTTTAATCAATGTGTAAAAGTTCAGTATGCAAAGCGAACTAACAGGTATATATTACTCTGACTGATAATCTGCATGTGTATTTTTGAAGCATTGAGTGCTTATATGTAAAATATCTTTGTCTAAATGAATAAAATCGTTGAAACAAATTGAAGTTTTAAAATAAATGTATTTTCTCATTTTCTAAACTTACATATTAAAACTGTAAGACTAACTGTAATGTGGGCTGACTAGCATGATACTTTACAATGCATAAAATTATTAAGCATGTCAATAGTTTCAGTTTTGCAACGTTTTGGGGAATGGAAGAATGCATCCTAGAAGAGCATATTGGAAATTGTTTTTTACTTTATTGCCTGGGCCCCCGTCAAGTTCCACTATGGGGACTGCAAGGAGTTCTTTTAAAATGGATGGTCTAGGACGAAATTAAAAAAAAGGAGACAGTATTATGTCTGAGAACCACTTAATGGTAACAACAAAGAGGGAATTGCCCTACTAAAGAGGACTGAAAAAGGCAGAAAAAGGAGAAAGAAAGATGAAAAAGAATGGGGTGAGAGAGAGCGGAGTCCGAGCGAGGGAGAGCCGGGCACTGATTCCCTCCCGAGCCGGGCACTGATTCCCGGGCGAGCCGGGCACTGATTCCCTCCCGAACCCGGCACTGATTCCCTCCCGAGCCGGGCACCGATTCCCTCCCGAACCCGGCACCGATTCCCTCCCGAGCCGGGCACTGATTCCCTCCCGAGCCGGGCACCGATTCCCTCCCGAGCCGGGCACTAACTCC
>JAWWMU010000121.1:16088221-16099074 GCA_035048155.1 Cinnycerthia olivascens
CATTTGCCATGTGTTAAATTCTTTTGACCACTCTTTGTGGTATTTTGCAATTCCAGGACTAATGTATTTCCCAAAGGAAATGTGCTCTTCAGTTCTCTGTGATATTCTCTTGGTATGTGAGAAGATTTCCATTACAGGTTTTAGCAGTTTGAATACTTGACATCAGGTTGGGTGTTTTTCCCCTCTCACATCCTTATCCACTCACCAAAAATCTATTTTTTCTTTCTTCAAAACCAGTGTGTTTCATTACCTGGTGAAACTTTTGTTGCTTATGCATATTTATCTAAGTCAAAATGTGGATTCTATTTTAATTATGCCATAAGTAGTCTTTACTTCAGGACCAGAAATCCCTGTTTTTTATCTGAAATAGAAATTTTAGCATCAGTTCCTTCCTTCTGTGTTTAAAAATCTTTTTCATATACAAGATTCATCTACATTTTTAATAATAAGTTATTTTTTCAAGTTCTTTTTGAAGCTCTCTGTGTTTGCTTAACAGCATGTAGTAATTACTGGTTGACAACCAGTGCTGTGTTTTTGATTTTTTGGGGTTATTTTTTTTTAGCAATTTAATTTCTCAGGCTGTGTTATTAGAAATAGAAGCAGATAACATGTTAGCAAACTGTTTTGTAAAATGTTATTAACAATAGTTTTTTCTCTCTGTTGTCTGGATGAGTACTTTTATGTGATCTGTTGAAATTTGGCTGAGAGAATTTGTTTTCATGCCTAAATATGCAAGAGATACTCGTATATCTTGTTATATCCCCTAGGTGCTGGTGCACAACAGGATGTCCTTGTTATTAATCCTTTTCCTTGAGAATAAGACCAAACAGAATTTCAAGAGTGTGACATAATGTGTGAGAAAGGGTAGCTTGTGTTTGAAAGTGTAAAAAAGTGCTAGAAATTATAGAGCTAAGCTACAAATATATGAAAAGACTAAAAATCTTTAGGCATCAGTTTGATTCCACCAAAATGAATTTGTGCAGGTTCATGTGTTAATATTTGTTTTTTAAATTTTTTAAATGAAAACAGGAATTTTGTATTATCCAATTTCACCTTGACTCAAACATGTATATATTTTTTCTTTAACAGGAAGTTCAGACAATGTCAAGCCTTTTAAGCATTAAAGTCAAGTAAAAGTCATTCATGAAATGTGATAATGATGCCACCCATCTTGCATGAATTTCACCAAGACCTTTGAACCTGACTGTTATGTATCTAATGGAAAAGTGAGTATCTTACTCTCTTCTTAGTTAGTTTCCAATGAAGTAAATACACATCAAGTCAGTGTTTTATGAAAATACCATTTTATGCCACTTAGAAATTTAGTTGAGGAACTCAGGGGATGGTGCAATTGCAGCGTCCTCAGGTTTTGAAGATATTTTTAGGTGGTTTAGATTTTTTACCTCTTGACTTTTCAGAAGTTCTTTATCAAAGCATCCCATTTTCTTTATGTATTTCTTCAGGAAGAATTAATAAAAAAAATGTTCTCAAAATCTAATTGCTGAATGGTTAGCTTAATCCTGAAGTATCAGAGTATAGAAGAATTGTGTTTTGATGGAGAAATATTTTACATAATTCAAATTTTTCAGCTACTTCTCTTTCTCTCTTTTTTTAATTAGAAAATAAATCAAATTATATGAGTTAATTACTCCTTTCAAATGTGAGACTTTTGTTTCTTTTTCCTTTTTTTTTTTCCCCCAAGGGTTTTGTTGCTGATCTTCTGATAAAAGCAATCATAATGACCTAAATGGAAACTAAGCTTGATTGATTGATTTTGGCTTAAGACATGCCAAATGTAGTTAAAAGTTCTCAAAAACATATTCTCATTCATGATAACATGAGAAGTGGGCAATTCTTTAAATGTGATTTCAGTTAAGTTTTTAAGATTTCCAGATTAGGTTTTTAAGTTAATAGTAATTCAGCTTTAATTTTTTGACTCAAGACATTGCCATCTTTTCTTTCCTAATTTTATATACTTTGCTGTATTTCCTAAGTAATCATCAGTAGTTTTAAGAGCATTTGCTCATCATTATTCTTTATATTTTTATTTAAAATTGCTCTGAATGCCAAACCACAAGCTTTTCTAAATATCAGATTAATTCTCACAGTTGTATTTAATATCACATAATCTTGAAGTGAAAGATACATGACAGAAAGATTCTTGGCGTTACTTTAGTCCACATTACATTCCACTTGAAAACAACAATTGTTGACTTCAAAATATTTTAAATTGATCACTATCAATATTCTTAATACGAGACATTCGCATTTTGTGGCCATTGTGTCATGTGGCGATCTACAAACTGCCCTGTTAAAATCAAAGGATTATAATAAGTGTATGAATCTTTGACTACATGTATTAAATAATACACTTCTAAATACTTCAAACCTTTCTCATGGTCATTCATACCAATGGCAAAATTCTCCTAAATGCCTTGATTCATTTCTTAAATGGAGGTGGTCTCTTGGTATATCCCACAGCATTCATATCCTGTGAATACAGTTCACTGCCTCTGTTTAAAATCAGTCCATCATTACAATCAATAGTCCTTTATTTCTTCTCTCTGTTTCCTGTAGGAACTAGAAATGTAAATAATCTGGGCATGGTACTTTGTCAATTTTTCATAGTTCTCATTTTCTGATTATCTGCTCTTGTGTGATTATCAGACCTCTATACTATGGTGACAGGAGCATCTTTAACTAATATATCATTCAAATATCAAGAAGCTTCTTAGGTGAACCATATGATACTGTGAATGCAGAAGAGAAGGCAATGGTTTCTACTTTTCATTACAAAATATAGTTTAGAAAGTAGAAGCTCAGTAGGAATAGACTAGTCATGGTCAATATCAAAATGATTTAATTATGATTCCTTTTCTAATATCTCCCTGATTTGTTTGGTTTTCTGGGTTTTTTGGGGTTTTTTTTGTTTTTTTTGGTTTCAGGAACTTGATAACTTTTTTAAAACTTTCCAGCATTTGTTCCCAAGATTAGTGCATACTAATCACTTGCATAAAAAGGTCTGTTTAATATCTTAATGATGAGGTAAAAGCAGAGCGAGAAAGATAGTGACACATTTGAAATTTGATCTAATTTGTTCTAATGAAGTGACACTAGCAACAGATATTTCTCTTAATTAAAAATATAATAAATATTCTCCTTTTCATACCAGCTGCCCTCAGTGTCACTAAAGCCGTGGCTGCTTTAGTTCTGCTGTGTCAATGTGGCATTGGAATCATCCAAGTAGGCTAGCATTTCTAAAATCTACACTGGGAAATGTCTAATGAGCCAGATCTCATTAGACTTTTAAACTCAGTTTTTGACTGATCTGTACATAATATATAAAGTAGAAAATTTACAAAATCAACAAAAATATTATTCCCTGAAAATAAAGTAAAATCAAAACCAAAAAACCCCACACCAAAATGCAAACCCACAAAGAAGTGGAAGAACTTTCTGTGGTGCTGAAACATCTTTATTTTTGTTTTCCATCATCGATATGCAGCATTATTACTTGAAAAAATGAACAGAAATTTAAATTTTGTAAAGAAATTAAAAATATATATCCTGGAATTAAAATAAGACTGGAAAAATAATGGCATTTTCAGAATAATACAAAGTGTATCAAGTATAATGCAGTTGGTGAAAAACAGAAAAGAAAGATTCAAGAAACCATTAACACCCTGTTCTATGAGTGGAAATTAAAAAGTTAAAAAAGGCTCTTACTGACGGCAGAGTTAGACCTTTCATTTACTCGTTGTGTGAGCCAATTTATACCTAATTAGATGACTTGTTTCTGTGGTTTGTCTGAATGTCACTGGTTTTTCATTTAATTGCACATTAGAAAAAGCCTCTCCTCTCTCAGGTCATGATTTAACTTGACATTGACGATAAAATAAATTTCTGGGTTCTTATAGCTTCTCCTCATGTATTTACCAGTTAAGCATTTACCAAATATGGAACAGAAGTGTTAGCACTCTTTGCCTTTATTTGTTTTTTCAATGTCATGCTGTTCCGAATTTTGAATAACTTATTTTATGTATTGTAAAGAATAGTAACCATTTTGTATTGCATTTTTGTTCAAATCCTACTTGTTGTTATGGAAACAGCATCCTTATTAAGCTTCCTGTTGTATGTCTGCTCTACAAGACATTATTTTAAATGTTCAGCAGAAAAGGTAGAAGGAAAATATAAATTCAAATAATACTTGGTTTAACTTGCTATTTTTCACTAGTAAGATGTTTTAAATAGAAAATAACCATAGCAATTACCAGAAAATTCTTCCATTTTCTGAAATTGTTTTGTAACATTTGTAGTGGATTTCATATTTCATTAAATTGAAGTTTTAAAAAATGCTGTCACTATTTTCACGTGATTTTGTGTTGCCTTCTTTGCCTCAAATTTTTGTAAAATTTTGTAAAATTGTATCAACAGGATGCATGACCAATAAAGGTGGCAGTGATTCAGCAAAAATTTCTTAATTGTGCTGAGGAAGACTTCTTGTTAGATACTGATGACACTACTTTTTCTTTGTGTCAATTACTAAAACTAGGGAATCTGCAATTAACATTTAAGACTTTCGTTTTTGGTGTTTAATTGTTGTGGTGGAGGTTTTTTGGTTAGGTTTGGTTTGTCTGTTTTTTATTTTGAATAAAAGTTAAAGAATAGAATAATCTCCTTTTTGTTTTTTAATTAAAAAAAAAACCCAAACAAAAACATTGGAAGCTGGTCTATGGGTACCATTGACAGCACTTATAAATTTCTAGGTCCCCTTCTGGAAGAGTTTTCACTCTGGGCATGCAAATGAAACATGAGTGAGGGAATAATTACACTGCACAAGCAACAGCAGTGAGAGGCAGTTTGAGAGATTTTCTGTGTATGTGTTTGGGGTAAGAATCAGTTTGCAATGAGAGCCTAAATGGAATCAGCAAGGGAGCAATACACTAAATAAACTGAAATAAGAATGAAAGGAAGAGAGGGAGCAAGTCACAGATCAGAGAGCAAACCAATGTGGAAACTGCTTAGAAATAGTCATTTTGGCCCCACAACCTATGAACCCAGGGAAGTGTTCCAGAGAGGATCTGAGGGCAAGGGTCTTAAAAGCAAAAGTTTTGAAAAATTGCAAAGATGGGCAGAAAACATTAAAAACCTCTGAAGTATATGAATCCCCACAGTCCATTATTTCTGCTTGGGGGGGAGGTTGAACAAACTGCAATAAATATGTGATTTAAAATGTTGTGACTAAGTGTTGGGGGTTTTCTGAATACCCACTCTCCATACTTCTGTTCTCTGCTTGTGTCAGCAGATTGCTGTGACTAGCTGTGCTCTGAACTTCTTTCTCTGTCTGTGACCCTCATGCATGTACTTGTCTGAATTCTGCATTTATCGTCTGTGGGGCAAGAACCAGCTTCCATTACATCCAGCCATTTGCTATGTAGATTCATTTACCAATTCACTAATCCTAATTCAGATTACTTTTTTTTTTTTATATCAGCCTTGCAAATGAACGTCAAGAGACTGCATGGAAACAAAGTGAGCCCTATAAGGAGGAGGTAGATGATAATATTCTTTTTAGTGTGATGGTAGAATTTTAGCCAGACGCTCTCAGGAACCTTGAATAGTCTTATTTTCTACATCAAGACAGCATATGTTTTGTGCCACTTGGCAAATGAACAGAGAAACTTTCACTATTATTTTCAATATAAAAATATGTTTCTCTCACTTACTAATTAAAATTATACAGCCTGAAAGTACAATTAATTAATTAATTAATTACTCATAGGGTGTAATTTTGGGTCAAAAACCATAACAATTTTGTGGGTTTTCTATATATACACAAAAATATAGATGTCTGCTATTGCTTCATTTTGCCACTTTGAAAATTTGCCTACACAAACCAGTGTCAAATAACAAATACACAACAAGTTCTTTTCAGGTGTAAACTAAAGGACACTGAATCAAGCAGAATCACTCCACTGTAAAGAGTTATTTGCATTAGGTCCTAAATAAAATTATATTTCAGTATTAATTTTGTGTTGCTCACTTTTCCATTTGTCATAAAGTGTTTTGCTAGAAGTTTAAGAAAATTAGAATCTGGTACTTAAACATTTTAAAATCTGCATTCAAATAAAATAATGATTACACAGACAACATATTAGAAAGGGAAATTTAGCAGAAATTACTCCTATATTAGCGGCCTTGTATACTTTCATGTCCAAAATTTTTGACAGGAGACAAACATCTGTTGAAATGTAAGGAAAGCATGTAGTATAACTTGGCATAGTGCTATTGAATTCCCACAGGAATGGTTATAGAATCAGAGAATTGTAGAATATGCTGAGTTGGAAGAGATCCATCAATAGAATTGAGTCCAGAAAAGGACACCCCAAAAATTACACCATGGGCCTGAGAGCATTGTCTAAACACTTCTTGAACTCTGTCAGGCTGGTGCAGTGAGCACATCCCTGTGGAGCCTATTCCACTGTCTAGCCACTGTCTGGGTGAAAAGCCCTTTCCTAATATATCCAACCTAAACTTCCCCTGTTTCAGCTTCATGCCATTGAGTCCTGTCACTGGGCAACACAGAGAAGAGATCTGCCTCTCCTCTTCCCCTTGCGAAGAAATTGCAGATTTCTATGAGGTCTCTCTCCAGTCTCTTCTCCAGGCTGAACAGACCAAGTGACTTCAGCTATTCCTCATACGGCTTCCCCTCCAGAACCTTCACCATTCTCATTGTCCTCTTTTGAACACTCTCTAAGAGCTTTCTATCTTTCTTATCTTGCAGTGCCCTTAACTGCCCCCAGCACTTAAGACCACCTTGTTGCAGAGCAGAGTGGGATGATCCTTTCCTTTGCCTGGCTGGTGACCCCCAAGCCATGGCTGGCCCTCCGAGTTACTCGGGCACTGTTGACTCATATTCCTCTTTCTGTTGACCAGGAGCCTCAGGTCCCTTTCCGTGGAGCTGCTTTCTGGCATCTCATTCCCCAATCCATATGGACATCCAGGCTTGCCTGTTTTCAGGTGCAGAAAGAAGAACTTTCCTTTGTAAAGCTCCATAAGGCTGGTGATCACTCACCTCTCTGATTTGTTGAGATCACTCTGCAGGGCCTCTCTACCCTTGAGCGAGTCAACAGCTTCTCCCAATTTAGTGTCATTGTCACATTTACTTAGTGTGGCTTTGAGTCCTACATCCAGGTCATTAACAAAGATGACCTGAAGAAAACTGGGCTGGGGATGGAGTCCTGTGGAACTCCACTAGTGAATGGTTACCAGTGTGATATCACCCCATTCACTGTAACTCTTTGTGCCCAAGGCTTGAGCCACTCACTTGTTGCATGATGTGTTTATCCAGTGGAGTGCAGGGTGTATTTTTCCAGAAGGATCCTAGGAAAGACAGTACCAAAGTATTGGCTGAAGTCCAGAAAGATCACATCAACTGTTTTCCCTTGATTAACTAGTGGAGTTACCCTGGCTGTAGAGGATAATCAGGTTAAATCAGAAGGACTATCTCCTCATGAAGATGTACTGGCTGTGACCGATGACCTCCAGGTGTTTTCAAATACTTCCAGCATAATCGTTTCCATTATTTTACCTGGCACTGAAGTGAGAATGACAGGCCTATAGTTTCAAGGGTCCTCTTTCTTGCCCTTCTTAAAAGATCAGATGACAGCTGTCAGCCTCAAGCTAGCTGGGACCTCTCTGGATTCCCAAGGCTGCTCAAAAATAATCAAAAGTCTTTGTCGTGACCAGCCAGCCCTTTGAGGATTCTTGAATGAATCCCATCAGGTCCCATGGATTTGAAGGGATCTCCAGTTGGAGAACCCACATGAGTTCAAGGTCCGCTGAGAGTTGATCATTCTCAGTCATGGTCCTTCAGCTAAGAGCACTGGGACCCTCTTGATCCATCATCTATGTTGAAGTCAGAATGCAAGAAAGCACTAAACACCTCTGCCTTGTCCATGTTCCTGTTTGTGAGGTGACCATCATCATCTTGTGACGTTATTCTGATGTTATTTCTACACTGACTTTTGATATCAATTTATTTGAAAAAGCTTTGTTTTCCCCACAATTCTGGTGAGCTTCAGCTCCAATTGAGCTTTGGCCACAGGAATTTTCTCCCTTAAGGGACTAGCAGCATCTCTGTATTCTTCCCACTCCACCTAACCTTGCTTCCACTGGGCATACACCTTCCTTTCCACCTTATTTTCAGAAGAAGATTTCTGTTCGGGCTACCCAACCTTCTGTCTCACCTGTTTGACTTCTGACATCTGGGAATGTCTGCTCCTATACCCTTAGGAGGTGATGTTTGAAAAGTGCCCACAACAGATGGGTCCCAGAACTTGCAAAAATACCTTCCCAGAAGACATTAATTACTGATTTCCTGAGGAGCCTGAAATCTGCTCTCCTCATGTTCAGAGTTGAGGTTTTTCTGGCACTTTTCCTTCCATCAACAAAAATTTTAAACTCAATTGCTTTGTGATTCTTGTGTCCAAGACAGATGCCAGTCTCCATTTTGCTCATGAGATCCACTCTACTGACTAACAACAAATCAAGGAGAGCATCTTTCTAAGCTGACTCTCTTAGGAGTTGTTCCATAAAGTTATCGTCCAGGTCTTTTAAGAATTTTCTGGCAGGGGTCGTACCAGCTGTTTGATGGTCCCAGTTAATTTTGGGCAAATTGAAGTCCCCCATAAGGACAAAGGCAGTTGACTTGGAAGTATCCTTTAGTTCCTGAAAAAAAAATTCATTGACATCATCGTCCTGGCCAGGAGGTCTGTAATAGACTCTCACAGTGACATCCACATCATTTATTTGCCCCTTGAGTATTACCCAGAGGATTTCAACTGTTCTATTGACAACTGAGACCTCCACACATTCTATCCCTTTCATTTACAACAATGATTTCAAAACCTTGGGACTGGGCCAAAGCTCTGAGCTCATCTTGCTTGTTTCTCATGCTATATGCATTTGTGTGGAAGCATTTCAGTTGTGGCTCGTTGTAGCCAACACCTCATGAAGAAGATTGAGGGATCCCATGACTGCTTGTTTCAAATTTCAGCACTGCATCCTACTGTTTATCACTTGCAAGCCTGGTATTTTTCCTTTTCCCCTTCCAAACTACTTTAGAACTCCATACTTTATGAGACCCCCTAACTCCTGTGCTAGAAATTGTTTTACACTCTGAAAAAGGTGCATCTCATCAGGTGTCAGTGTCAGTAGAGCAGGTGTTGAACAGAACATCCCACAGCGAAAAAACCTGAATTTTTTTCTGATTACACCAGCCTTGGAGCCACACATTTATCTGATGGATCTGCCTATTCCTATCAATATCATTCCTTGTTACTGTAAGGATGAAGGAAATCACTACCATTGCTCCTTTTCTTCAACAAACCATCTTAAGGACCTGAAGCGTCTTTTGATTGCCCTTGGGCTTCTCTTTTTTATTTTGCTGCTGCTAGTTTGAACAGTGAATAATGGATAGTAATCAGATGGCCTTACTAGACTGGAGACTTGTCGTATAATGTCCCTTAGTCATGACTGCCAAGGGCTTCTGGATCAGGATGGGTCTTGAGGCTGCTTCTTGAGTGTCCCTGAGCTCAGGAACTCCCTGTACAACTCAATCAAACCCTCATCCTTAGACTTACCCCAGTTGCCACTGCTGCTGCCTAGCTGAATTTATATGATATACGGGCTATTTATATGAAATATACATATATATATATATATATATAAATTTATTTATTCTTGTAGTTATGTTTTCAGAGATGCTTGAGATGGTGAGCAGTTTATTTAGGTGCAATGACTAATTATAGTCTCCTACTTCTTTCAGGTTACAGTAAATCATAGTTTCTTATTCAGTCCATGCACTGGATATAAATGATTTATATAAGAATAAAAAAAAAATATAAAAAAAAAATTTAACAGGAGAAAAAGTGTTTTATATATATTTTTAATGCCTTCAACTCTGCTCTGTAACACAATTCACAGATCAGAAAGTTTCTTAAAAATTTAGGGGTATAAAATGCAGAAAACCAAATCTTATCTATTTCTACTTTGTGTTTATTGATGAGCTACTTGCTTTTCCTGGGTATAATACTGCTGTTAATTTCACTTTTATTCTTGTTACTGATTTGTAACAAAGAAAAGTTATAATAGATGTAAATCTTTTGTAAAAGTAGAGTAGGTGAATTAGGATTGGAGTGACCTTCATTGAGATCACTCATAGAGCACAAACATTGCTATATTTACCTCTAAGATTAAAATGGGTAATTTCACATTTAAAAGTTATAAATTCTTCTTTGGCACAGTAAATAGTATTTTATAACACACAGTTCAAATCTAAGTACGATGACTGGATTTTCTCATAATTTATCTCTCCTGAAATAGACTATTTTCCTTTGTGAGATTTAAACAGAATCTCAGTATGGATTGTGGTAATATAATTCATTACTGTACAGTCCAACATCTCATACTACATTGTTTTGACACTGACAGTGTTGCTCTTATAAATTGCTTCAGAGGCTTACACAACGTTAGATGTTCCACAACTCTCCGACAGAAAAATGTGACTTAAAAACCAAAAAAAAAATCATGTGTAATTGAAGGGGCAATGGGATACAATATGCATACCAGCTGTTTATTAAAGTTTAATTTTAAAGCCTACACAATTAATTTTAAAATAACACCTGAAGGAAATAGCCCATACTTTTTCTATCTTTATTTTAACAGAACTAGACAGGACAATTGAAGACATAAGTACTCACTGAGTTCTCCTTCTCCCTTTCCCTTTCCCTTTCCTTTTCCCTTTCCCTTTCCCTTTCCCTTTCCCTTTCCCTTTCCCTTTCCCTTTCCCT
>JAWWMU010000121.1:16125044-16135189 GCA_035048155.1 Cinnycerthia olivascens
AAAGCAGGGTCTTTATGTCCTCTGTAGGGGCAGAAATACTGTTTATGTTTTATGATACTGCAGAAGTAGTTAAAATAATTGGACATATTTCACATTTAGTAGCAGGAAAGAATCAGTCTGTTCCTAAAATGTGATAGGTTCTGGCCATCTGTGTCACCCTGTTCTGGGGAAAATGGAAATGGTGCGAACACACCATTAAAACTGAGTTACTATGGCAAGCATCAGGCAGAAGTGACCAATGAATACATTGATACGTCATAATTTCTCCAGAAATCATCATTATTTATTGATGGGTCAGATCATATATGGGTTGCATAAGAAAGTACAGTATAGCAGGTCATGAAAATAGAGATGAGTGATTGCACATGCAGAGAAAAAATTTGCTTTCTCACTTCTGTTACACTGCCAGTGTGATACACGATGAGTCTTGTCAACTACTGTCCAGGTCACATCTGGAATATCAGCTACAGTTCTACTCCTAATCTAGAATCATTCTGTCAGTCCTCTTACCTCCCCTGTTGTTACATCTTTCCTTAGTCTTTGAATTTAGTCTTGTATCCAAAGGCTTCAACTCCTCACATCTTCAAAATCTGCTTTCACATGAAACCCCTCTAAAGTAATAGTGTATTTATTTCTTTAACTCTGTTCATATGTGAAACTTTCACTGGCTACTAACTTGATACAGGTGCATTACAGGTGTATTTAATTAGGAATAGCACACAATTATTTTGTGATACTAAGATGGTATAACCAGACACAACCTCATATATATATGAATCACATATATAACAGTGTGATCACCAATGAAGCAGAAAAATGTGGTTGAAGTTTCAAAGGCAGTATCCAAGGAAAAAAAGTTACCAGACAGAAGAAGCACAAGGAACTGCAAATTGGCAGGGCAGCTTCCCTAATGCACAGGACACATAACCAGCTAGAAAAAATTATGTAATTTGGGCAACATCAGGAGCAGAGCACAACTCCCTTCACGGAAACAGTTTAGCAGTGTAAGAATCATAGTTTCCAGCAAGGAATACAGAAGATGAAAAACCCACTTGTCTCATGAAAGACCTGTCAGAGCTGATTAATTTGGCACTTGCAACTAAGAAACCCTTATATGTGCTCTATATATGTATCACCTATGTATTATTTTTAAGAACTGACCACTAGGACAAAGTATATTATTAATGAATTAATCTAATAAAGTATTAGTTTTAAAATGTGAAATTGCCCTGATGTGTCACTCATATCATGGTAAAAATTATCTCTCTATAGATTAGGTTATTTTCACAACAGTGGGACTATTTTAACAGAAACACCTCTTGCTTTCACATGTTAATAGTTACACAGCAAGGTGTAACCATTCAGATGATTTAACAACATTTCCTCCAAATACCCTGACAGAAGGATGCATATTGTACATTGTGATTCAATATGCTAATGCACAGGTTAAGAGATCATTTTGCAGACCGTTTTCCAATGTAGCTGCACATCTTTGGCCCTCACATCTTCTCATTTTCCCAACATTTTCTATAAAGTATCAGTTGCAGTTCAGTTTACTACCAATTGCCTGCTTTATTGGACTTGACTGCTTTTCTTTTTCTAGTACTTATTTTATTCTACTTCAATTCTTCCTCGCAGTGGAGTGAGGACATCAAAAAAAGTACCAATAAAAACAAGCAATACGAACACTGTTGATTCCTCTGCTACTCAGACCATGCCTGGGCTGTTTGTTTCTCATTTGCCAGTGAAAGTATTTACCTTGAAGAGAAAAAGAAGAATGAGCTTGTATTGCTCTTCAAAGCTTATGTATGCTTGGAGTGAGAAGACTCCAGCAGTGACAACAATGTGGACCTTTAGAAAGGTCACCAGCTGACCAGCAACAGCTTCAAAAGTCTTATCAAGATCTGACAGTGGAGATGTGACAGTGCAAGTGATGATGGACTTGGCAGAGGAGAATACTCAGCAAGTCATTAAGAGGCCAAATTGACAGTCTCTTTCCCTGTCTTCATATCCCTCATTTGCAACTCGCTCAATGTTAATGTAGCAGAGAAATCCATAATCAGAGAGAAAGGTAAAATATTACATCTTGGAAGTGAAAGATTTTTCTTTACCCACATATTCAAATATTTACAAATGACCATGACATATTTCTGCATATGCATTTTTTTATCAGCCCTCAAGTCCATTACTGTTAAAGTAATATTATATCTTAAGCTATTATTGAAATTACTGTAGAGGAATACTTGGAATTTAAGGGCATCCTCAATCTTCCGAAACATAGTATTTCAACACCAAGACAATTGATAAGAAATTGCTAGTAACAAAAGTTACACAACTCTCAAATGCATTGACCTCAATTAGACAGATTGCACTCCTTAGAGAGTAAGATCCTGGGATCACTTTCTGTCTGGGATCATTTGTTCACAATGACTAGGTGGATTTTTCCAGAGAACTCTTAAAAACTTGGCCAAATTACTTCAAACATTTACAGCAAGTTTTTATGAAGTTAAACTGGCTCAGTCAATATATTATTTATGTCTTATTTTCCTATCTGCATGTCTCTCAGACTCTCTAAGCATGGAATTCCAAATGACAACCCACAGAGTTCTTTGACCCTCCTTCATTCATAAGAGGTATCCTGATCTGAAACATACAACTAATTGTGCTTTTGCTTAGGTTACTGTTCCCAAATGTGCAATAGGAATTTCACAGTGCAAGGAAGAAAACATTCTCTCTGTCTAGTTTCAGATACAAGGCAAGACTAGAAAGATGTTAACAGAAGAATGTTTAAATGTCTGAGCAACAAAATCAAAACAGCTCAACAAGATACACAATGGGAAAGGTTTCATTTGCTCCTTGTTGCCTTCTACACAAGTTCTGTCAGACCTAGTTGCAATATAGAGAGTCTCCAAAAAAGTACAGTTGTTTTGCCTCATCTTTGCTCAAAGTACTGAAGCACTTTTTCAGCAGTCAATTAGGGCTCTTGACAAGTCTTTGACTTCAAAGCAGTAGTTTAAAGTATGAGTTGTCCTTTCCTAGACAATACTAAGAAATTTTGCAGACACTCTTAACAAGTGTGGTTATGAAAAATCTGTATTGGGGCAGTAAAATGAGCAAGACTATTTGGAGTCTTTGATGTAATTTGTTTCATTGTTTTTTTTACCACTGAACAGCTTTAGTTTACTGGAAACATAGACAACATGCAAAAAAGTCCTTCTGTACCTTATGTAGTCCAAGTAGATTTCAAATGAAAAGAAGCTAAGCTACAGCATAAATTGGAAAACTCTGCAGTTAAATCTGTGATATTTCACTAACTCTGAATATTACTATTGCGGCAAACATCTGTGTTTAGTCTCAAAGTTTAGTGGAAATGTAATTTATGCACTCAAATCCTCTACTTTTTCCTTCTGCAGGCAGCTCATATTGAGGTCCCCCAAGCTCTGAAGTTCAAAAAATGCAAACAGCAGCAAACAGTTCCAAACCTTAAATTTCGTAGTTCTATGAAACATATTTCATTATCTTTTTCAAAAATCCAATCTCAGTTAGGGATCTTGAGAAAAGTTAAAAACAAATCTCCAAAGGTTCTTTAAAAGTAACTGTTAGCTTTTCTTTCTCAAAATCCATATCATAATAACAGAAATTTATTCAGCCATTAGTGTAAATTTGTTAAATTAGCATGCATGTGAGTAACAGAAGCCGATAAATTTACATAATCTCTTACATTTCCACCATTCTTCTCCATACCACCATACACATTTAAGGCAAAGACAATATTCTGGAAACAAAAAATTGGGATCGATTAGCACCCTTACCTATTTGTATCCCATCAGTCTCTGTCAACACACTACACACTTTCTTTTATAGCACAGTGAATGTCCTTTTCTCTAGATCTGCACAATAACCAGAAGAGCTAGGCATGTCTCTGTGTCAGCACTATGTCAATAATACAACCCTGTAAACCAGTTTTGCATGTTTAGAATTTCAAACATCATTGTCCAGGAAGAGTTAATCTTTAATACTACTTTAATACTATTTCTATATCAAGAGTTTTTCTCTTAGCAATTACTGATATTCTGTGCAATATCATGGCAATTCAAAAAGCTGGAAAATCAAAGCATTTTCTCTAGACAGCCTGCCATGGATCCATTTCTAGGTGGTACTCCATGAGTTGTTATAGAAACATGTTTCAATATTATGATTTTTCTCTCATTTAGCTATCTAGTTTAACGACAACTATCACCAGGTTGTCAAAGAGCTTGACAAAGAAAACAACATCAAAAAATCTGGATCAAGTCAATTAAATCAACAATAGCTTAAATACAGTTATCTTTTGCCTCTTTCTGTGTATCCTTCCTCAGACATTTAGATTTCTTCATTGTGGCACTTATCTATTAATTTCAATGCTCTTTTAAATACTGAAAGAAAGGTGTAGCAGACAGATGGGATGACACACAGTCTGAAAGGTGATAAAATTAGTGGCCATTTTAATCTCCTGTGGACATATCTCACTCTTGCTGAATATGAAATCTACTAAATGGGGGTGTAGTCTCCTAAAGAAAGTGGTAGAACATTTACAACTTACAAAAGTATGTTGTACAATGCACAAGAAAATGTGCATTTATGAGCTACTCTGGCAGAATGATACACTACATGAGTTAAGATTTGCTAGTTATTTCTAACTTTTGTAAGTATCATAAACCCCACAGAACTTCCCATATAAACAAGTGAGAGTTTACTTTAAAGAAGGAGAGAGCAGAGGGAAGGCAAAACAGAATCTGGGGAAATAAAATACCAAAGAACACATCTTCCCAATTTCCTTATGCAACTGATCTATCATGTCACTGACTATTTTAGGTAATCCCAAATAGTGCATTATCAGCTGGAGAAACTAGACCTATACTGTTAAACACTAAGCAGAGGAAGTGAAAAAGTATTCTGCCAATTATTTAACAGTCTACAAAATGGAAAAGGGATTCCTTTGATACCACATCTTGGCTAGTTCTCTATGGAATAAATTTACTTCTTCAATATAGCCTAATACTATTCTCTTTCAATGGCTAAAATATACCAAAGCTATTCCACTGCAAAATTAGTTCACTCTCCAGGCAGGACACTTGTAAAATGCCAGTAATCAAAATGAGCAATATTTGTACAAAATTCTTTAAACAAAATCTGTTTGTTTTTTTTCTTTAAAATACAGCTCTAGACTGTCACTGTTTTTCTCAGTGAGAACTAATTGGATTTTTTCTTTTATTCCTCAATAAAATGCCCTCAGCTCCAAATAAATCCATTAGTCAGTTTCCTGCTAACTCCTTTTCCTTTCAATTTACATATACTTATTGCTAGATGTCTCACTTTTGGCATTATGCATTTCAAAGCTATTTATTTGGTATCTTCTCTGGGAAGATTTTTGAAGTATCTTTCTGGCAGTATTAAAAAGGTTAAGCATAGAGCAGAATAAATCTTTTTACATCACAAACTCATTACTTACACTTTTAGCAGCTGTGCACAGAGGTTCAGTAACCTAAGTTAGATGTGTCATCCTCACACTCTGCTCTTAATGTCATTAAATAAAACAACTCAACATAGCAAAGTAAAAAACTTCACTATCCAATTTATCCTTTAAAACACACACGTATATTAACTTAAATAAAAGAAATATCCTGTAGTTTCCAGTATCCATGCTTTTCTATTCTTGCACCAGTTTTGCCCCATGTTTCTGGGCTTTCATATTTTTTTAAGTAGTTCTGAGAAAACATATCAAAAGCATTTCTGAAAATTCATTATGACATCGCTTTATTTTCTCTATCAAGGAGCAGCAAAAAAAGAACAATTGCTCTTATGCTAGTTTTATGTCGTGTAACTATGTGATTTTAACTTTTATGTTATATTTTCCTACCAACATTAATAGTTTTACAAGATGAATTTGTAGAGATCACCTATTATTTCTAGATCAGTTTGGTTTGAACAATATTACTTCAGTTTATTTGTTAACTTTTAAAAGTGAACTTTTAAATTTGTAAATTAAAAACGCAAAGCAGTGCAACTTGTTGCAGAACACTGTCTTCCTGATAAAGACCGGATTTCCTCTGGTAATTGTGGTATATGATGATGTTGTTTCAATGAACAAGAGGAAATAATCTCAGTGTAATACATGTCTCAAATACTGGTCAGCAAAAGAAATTAAAATCAGTAGCCCTGAAGTTGTCAGCTGTTCATGCTTAAAATCAGATTATTACCTAACAAGCTTATGCTAAACATCTACCTGCTTCCATTCAGAAATTTTTCTTCAGCACAGGAGAAAAAATTCAGACATTTACCTAGGTTGCCAGGTGCAATAGCACCAGCGTCTATGGTCAGGGTGCTTGATGTTCAAAGGAATGAACAGATGGCAAAAGCAGCCTGCCGCCAAATTGTCCACTAGATCTTGCCATCCTTTTAGCAGGGAACAAGATATCAAGCATGGCAAGGAGGCTGAACAGATACAGGACAGATCAAAGACATCTGATTGCCACTGACACAAGGCCTATAAAGAACTCTATACATATGGACAAAATTTGAAATGCTTAACACTGAGGGGTAAGGAAGCTGTAAGAACTAATGTGCCAAATTGGTTCATCTCTGTTCCAGCAAGCTCAACTTGGAAACATAGCCCTCAAAATTATCTTTATTTCTAGACTTCAAAAGCTCTTTCTACAGTCCTTGATAACAATGACCTGTATAACATGTAAAAAACTAACCTCGGACATGAAGCTAAAAGAAAAATAGAGAATCAAGCAAACAGAACACATAGACACATGTGGAAATTTCTGAAAATGAAAATTTCATGGACAAAGTTCTTGAAAGAGTGAAACTCACATTAAATACTTCTAAAGCCCTACACAATCTGTTCCATCTTATATTTGACTTTATATTGCTTAGGATACAGAAACCAGGATCAGGACCTCCACTGTAGTGTTCTGAATTATACTCCAAACTGGTTCAGTATACAGAAACCCATGATAGCATGGAACATTTTCTGCAAAGGACTTAATATTTTCAAATGACAGATCAATTACAAGACATACACATAAAATGGATTCGCTGACTTGTACGGTGTAACATGAAAACCAATAGGTGTGTATTTTAGGCACCATACTGTGTGAGAGACAGTCTACAACCTTTTAGATCCACTAGGAATACTAGGAATCATTTCTGTTTTGATAATCCTCGAACTTTTACAAACTCTCTGCAGCACAGCCAAGTACTGCTTTTCTCACTAGTAGAATCTTAGTAGTAGACTCCACTTGAACGCTTATTAAAGTTAAGAAATAGAGTGCATCTAGTACCTAAGTATGGACATTGAAAGAAGAAACATTTTCACTATTCCTCTGTTCTGTATTTCTCTGAGATCTGTCCATAAAAGAGTCTTTTTCTTTCCCTCTGAAACTCTTTAAGTTTCGCAAAAAATAAGAACATCCTATATTCTATTGTATACAGTTCCATCTCAAACATGTGAATTGCAAGAATGGAAGCTGACTAGTATGCTATTGTTGAAATATCTCAGCCTAAAATAGTCAATAAAATGCAGTAAAACACTCTGCAACTTTTGCCTTGGTTGCAAGGTCTATTTGCAGAAAATTTTCCTACCTATATACACATTCTGCTACCTCTATCTTCTGTATAATAATAGCTTTTCATAGTCAACACAATTGTATCTCAAGCTGTTTTAAATGCACGACAAAAACTAAAGGATTCTTCAGAAAGGAACCATACAGAGCTGTACATCAAACATCCAAGATTTCTCTGTTTGAATTTAAAACAACTCTGTCCAGTTTATCACAATCTTGTAAGTTATCCTACTCACACAGGATTTTGATATGAAAGGCTATGTAAATATTTATTTGACCTATTGATAGTTGCTCCACCCCCACAGACATGACACTTTGGATTTCAGAAGAGTGGATCAATATCATAAATACACAAAGACAAATAAAAGGAGACAAGAGCTGAAACGGAGGACTCCAACAGGTCAAAAATTGTTCTTTGAACACAGCTTTCTGTAAGCACTTATATCACATTAAGATCAAGTCTATAAAATTTTTTCCTTATATTTCTTCCCATATTCTTTAAACTTATCACAAAATAAATTTCTCACAGATTGTGTAACTTCCATTGGTTTCTCATTAGACACAAAGGACAGGCACCCCACTTCCACCTTTTGTCTTTTGATGAAGTCAAAACTAAAAGTTCAGAATACACAAATAATTCCATTCTCTGTCGGCTTCTCAGTCACTCAGAAGTCAAATTAAAGGTCCCTACACTTATCTTCAAAATTCTGAAGCCTTTAGGTGTTAAAGGGCTCCTATTTTGCATTTTTTCCTTTATCATTATAGGCATCTATTGTAATTTCAAAAAACAAATGCCAGCCTCCACATCGAAGTCTGTATTTCTCTCAGTGATGCTTTTGACTTTCAGCAACTGAACACTTAGGTCCAGGAAGTGACTGCTGTAACTGAGAAGGTGGGGCTTAGGAATAACATACGTGTGCTCATGTTTACAGAAACTCTAAAATGTAGTATGAAGAGAAAATGAAAAATATATGCTCAGTAGATCTACTACCAAGCATAAGCAAACTCCTGAAGGCAGTTACTTGTAAGTTCAGGCACTCAAGCCAGGTAACATTGGCAGTTGTTTATAGTATATATTTATGAAAATCTTTGCAGCTGGGATTTTAAAATTGTACCAGAAAGAATTACCTCATAATTTAAAGACTTTCAGAAAGTAAGCAGTGCAGAAAATTTTATCAAAATAAGGAAATACAAACAAAATTACTCATTTCTATTACGCTACATGTGTTCAAAAAAGGAAAAAAAAAAGGAAGAAAGAATACTTGCACATTTTTACAAGATAAGTAGTTATCAGAGAGAGGTTTATTGATACTTTTGGTCCCCATTTAAATCCTCTTCAGAGATAGCTGGCTGCCTGAAAACCATAAAAGTTTTGTCAGTCTTGGTTTGAAATCTAAGTGCAGTGGCTTCTTTTCTCATCAAGACTTCACTTCCACCTTCCTACTGCGAAAGAGCTTCCAAGATACTGAGTCTTCACTGTAGCATCAGTCCACTATCTAATATTTAATAATTTATTGCAGAGGGGTTTGACTGTTTATAGCTATTTTACAGTACCTTAATTGTAAAGTGATTTCTCAAGGGTAGGACTGTGACCTACCATTCACATTGCCTCCTATTCTAAAATCTTCATCACCCTTCCTTCACACCTAACTTACATCTTAAGATGTAAAGGTATTTTTACTACTGGGCAAAACAGATTGTTGCTCAAAAGGTAGTTAGAAGTCCTGTTTCAGGGTGATGCCAGCAGAGGTAGTGATACCAGAATGCAAGGCATTTTAAGTTGCCAGACAGAATGTTCACCAGGAGATTATGGGAAAGCAATTTCCCTGCAGAATTTAAAAGTCACAGAAATATTCAAAACGTCTGATAACCAGCCAGGTTTCAGTTATAGGTTAGTTACAGGTAGTCCTAGATTTTACCTTCTTAAATTATGATTATAGCATATAATGATTTTAGCAATATGATATTTTAGTCCTCAGGTAGCTGAGCATCCAAGCACATAAAACCACAAGTGACAAAACTTGCTGAAGCATTAAAATTATTAAAAATTTCCAAAATTTCCAGAAACCTCATAAGACTTTACTCACCTTAAAAGGAATGATAATACACTATGAAAAATATATTAAGTTTCAGAGAAACATCTTTGACTGCTGCTCCTTACTAGTTGTTCATCAGTTGTGCATAAGAAAGAATCAGAATATCCACAGAGAATGATCGGAGACACTTGCACATTTCAAGAGCTTAGTAGCATTTAGAAAACGTCAGAAAGATTAAAAAAAAAAAAAGAAAACATACTATATGCATGCCCTGATAAGCACAGTTAAAAAAATTAACATTATTGATGTTAGACTGCTTAGATATTAATGCATGTATTCCTATACAGGAAAGTTTAAAATCCTACCAAGAAAACGCCTTTGAGATTCAAAATTATATCTCTACCTAATGTTATGCTGTTTGATGCACTAAACTGATTTTATACCTTGGATGTCTCTGCATCACATTGCACTTCAAATTATGGATATATCCATCATTTTA
>JAWWMU010000121.1:16141825-16152727 GCA_035048155.1 Cinnycerthia olivascens
TTGCTCATAAGCAGCAGGATCAGGAGAGCACCTTGCCTTCTTGGCTCCTCAGTTACCGATCATCCATATGCTCCAGAAAATCTCCAAGACTGCTTGAACCCTTTTGTTTTGTCCCTCCAAAAAATATCAGGATGGTTGAAGTATCCCATAATGGCCATGGCCTGTAAATGTGATGTTTCTTCCAGTCATCTGAAGAAGGCCTCAGCTACTACTTCTTCCTGCTCAGAGAATCTGTAGCAGACACCCACAGCAACAGCAACCATGCTGATTCACCTGCTGACCTTCATCCGTCCACAAGCTCCCATATGGCACCTTAACTATTCCCAGACAGAGCTCTGTACACTCCAGCTGCTCTCTCACATAAAGGGCAAATCATTCTCCTTGCTTTCCTCTTCTCATTCCTGAGCTTGTATCACTCCTGAACAAACAACACTCCTTGCTCCTTATTCTAGCTAGAGCCATATCAATGACAATCCTTAACTTTTTAATGAGACTGCCCTCTCCTACTAATCCCATAAAATATTTTCTTTACAGAAAGGTCCATACTGAGGTCATGTTTTGGGTACCAATGACAAAATATTTATCACCATTTATCAGTAACAAACAGGACTTATAAGAAAGTGTATCTTTACAACAAATTCACAAAACCCTAAACAGTTGTGTTTAAAAGGTATTTTTTTCTTTCATTTTATAATGAGGACATTTAAGAATCTATAAGCATCTATTTCTATAAGCATAAATAACATAAATCTATGCATATTTAGGATGTTTTTACTACATACAACTCATGAATCTAGGTGTCAGACATGTATACCTAGTATTACCTAACAGCTTTTTCTCATCTATTGTTCTTGTGAAAATAGTGTCCTGCTTTTTCTTCCCTTGCCAACACAGCAATACTTTGTTCTTAATTCTTTTACCAGGAAAGACTTGTGCACCAATAATTCCTCATGCAGATAAGAACTTCTAGGAGCAGGGGTTGTTTTATCTGTATTTATCTCCTGTCTAATGCAACTCTGTTTTGTCTTTTCTGACAGGCACCAAATAAGGAATGTCCACATCAGAGATTTTAATTACTTGAAATCTTCTTTTTATTGACCACAGGCAGCAAAGCAGCTCTAGTGCTAACCTTTCAAAATGTCAATTTAAGTTATGAATACAGTGATCTTTTTTAGCTCTATTGCTACAGATGATACATATTGCATTATATTACTGCTACAAAAAGTGTTTAAATTGTATACCAAAAGTGTGCTTAGGAATTGTCATTATTTATGAGAAGAGCTGCTTGACTGCTTATAGACAGTCTAAGCAGATCAGGACATGTAGATATTTTGTTGGTGCAATACATATTGTATTTGTTCAGGTTTTGTGCCAGCCCCTCTCATTCAGACTCTGCATACACCTCACATTTTTGTGTAGCTGAGGCCTGAATAAAGGACAGTGGCTGCACATAAAAACATGTCTGCTGGATGGCATTTAGACAGAATACAAGGACCTCATGTGGCTAAAATGAAATTTAACAAAAATTTGCCTTCAGATAAGGAAGGTACAGGCAGTGTTGTACTACCTCTGTAAGCAGTTTCACATCATTCCCACTTTTTCAGGGAAGAGCAACTTGTACCTCACTGGGCATGCAGTAGTTTGACACTACATAATTCATTTACATGGCATAGTAAAAAGGAAGCAGAGATTGTGAATTATGTCCTCAGAGTTTTGATAGCTCACAGGCAGTAAGCACTAATTGAAGCTTCAGAACATATATTCTTTGACACAAGGTGTATTTAACCTTTCTCTCGGGATTTACAAAAATAAGGATTCTGGTGAATTCTGATGGATTTTTGAAGACATTCTGAAACATTTCTACAGAAAGCAATGCCACTGATGCACATGCTTAGTACAAAACAGCTGGCAAAGGAAAAAAGATTGGCAACTTGACATGTTTTTAGTTGTTTAAGCAACATACATTTCCCAGATTCTAAAGCAAGTACAAATCAAAGGAGAGAAGGATTAGCTTCCGGTTACTGGCCCAGTGACCAGAACATCATTTTTCCTCCTCTGTGTTTCATCATCAAAAAACAGAAGAGATTGGGCTTATTCTCTGTGGAATTTCCATGATAAACAATCAAATTTACAATAATTTGGACAACTATATTAGTCATGTTTTCTCAAGGCTTTGTGGATTTAAGGTTTAATTTCATATTATTTCAAGGTTGTATAAGGTCCTGAACTAATTTCATTAGCACTTCAATGAAGGATTTCATTTTTTATTCTCTTTTTTCTTATATTTTGCAAAATATTTCTGCAACGAGCGTGTAGTTGAGATCTAAAAGGAATGCTTCTATAGAAGTCTTCCAAAAGTTAAAGTCAAATAAAGAACATTAAATTCTTTAGTGAAATCTACAAGAGAAAAGAAAAATCAAAACAAAAACATGTCAACATTTTCTCTAAAAAAAAATTGACATTGTTATTTAAATTAAACACAAGTGCACATTAAGAACATTTTCTATTTCTTCTTGGACTGGAAGTTAAATGTCTACATTCTTCCTAATTTTGCCAAAGGCAAATGCAAATTTGCCAAAGGCAAATCAGTTACTAACAAACAAAACATTGTGATGTCTTCTTAAGTAGCTTGTCATTACATCTATTTTTACATTAGTTACAACATGATGCTCGTGTTTTCATTAAGTCCACATTTTGCAATACAGCACATATGTTATTTCTCTCCAAAAGCCTGCAAGCCAGGTGGGAAAAGTCAATAGCTTTTGTGACATTGAGCATTCCTACCACAGTATCTCAGCTTTGTGTTTTGCATTGTCTCCCTATTATGCAGAAAATCAAATTGCCAATACATCCTTTTGCTTAAAGATGTAAACACATAGAAGATCACAATAAACACAGTAAAGCTCTGTCACAGGTGTCTACAAATGTCTTCTTAAGATTTTTATTTTGAAGCATCTTTCAAATAAAAGGAGTCACGCATATGAATTAGAGTCATTGCTTGCCGAGGTCTGCAAATGTATGCCACTCCTGAGTGAATAAGACTTTTTCCCATTGCGCTGACCATGTCTAGTACTTTTCTGATACATTTCAGACCATTTATCTAAAAAATTTGTCAGAACAGTGGAAAGAAGGGCACTTCTGCCAACTCATTTATTCAATTTAAGTATTAGAGTAAATAAAATTTTCAATATAGATTACAGTTCAAAATTTCTGCAAATATCTCTCTCAGACCAAGTCCATAAGGGCTGGTACCACTGAATCTAAATTGATCAATTATCCATAATACATCTGAAGGCAAACTTGGGCATAAAGAAAGACATGAAAATAAGCTAACAGGTATAACTAGAGAGCATCAAGAGTCAAGCATTTAATTAAAAGAAAATATTTTCTAGTAAAGTTCTGAAAGCCTAAAGATGAGAAAATATCTATGAGATCTTTTTTTCAAAGTTTGCCAGTCTATATGTTTGAAATTAATACCAGGAAAAGCTTTTTTCTGTTGAGACTGACAAATCTGAAAAAATACCACAGCAAGAATCAGCTCTCCATCATTTCTAGTTTTGAAACCAGAATTCACTGAAGGCTTTTTTAAAACCAATGGATGGAGAGAACAGATGAATTAGAGAACTTGCATTTAAAATATATGTTCTAGTTGTAAAACTTGTGGTTTTTTCTCAGTAAGTTGCTGCCAGATGTGCAGTAAAGTATGTCAGTTTTTACACAACAAAACTCCCTGAGAGAGCAAAACTGTATGAACAGAGAAAAATGTGTCATTCTTGAAAGTTTATTCTACTCCAAATGCATTCAACACAGAAACCAAAGTGTGATATCACATACACACACACAAATTCAGGTCAGTCTGTACACTACTGGCCTCTATTTGACAGAGTAAAAGTCATCACTCTCAGAAAGAAGTTATCTTCAGTCTTGGTCTGCATTGTCGACATCAGTTGCAATGAAATTCAGTCCTTTTTACTTACATTTAAAATTATTGGCACAAAGACTGGTAGATCTTTTTCAAATCAGTGCTACATTAGCCTCATGTTACCTCAGTCCATGGATCAACAGCTATACACCAGCCAACAGCTATGCAAAACTATTTCCTGGCTAGCAAAACCAGTAAAAGTGCAAATGTGTGAGGGCTCCCACTTAAACAGCATAAGTAGAAAGAAGCAGATATAAATCACAGACTTTCTGTTAACTTCCTATTAATAAACAAATGGCTACAACTTCACAATAAACCCCATTGCAAATAATTCTAAATGTCCTTGGACAAATTCTCCAATAATAGCATTATTGGAGCCACTTTAAAACAGCCATGAAATAAGAAACAAGACTCCCAGAAATATTAAATACAATTCCCCTGTAATATCTCTTAGTTAGGGCCACTGCTGTCATACTTCAAAATGCTTTAAAAGAAAAGCAGAAAAGCAAAACCTCTTTTGAAAGCTAAGCTCTGTGATGCAAAGCCATGTTAACAGAAATTTTCCTGAAGATAGAGATGGAGGCTCTCTCAGCTGAAACAATTCAATTCTGTTTCTCTGGAGCTTCAACAGCTAAATAAGAAATACATTCATAGAAAACACAGACAATAAAATATGCCTACACCTAAGAATCAGCTGATTTTTAGCTGATAGATAGAATTTAATGCTTAATGAATACAAAGTTCCCAGTTCAGTGTTCCAGTAGCTAAACTGCATAGACTATTTAAAAATAAAAAGCATGTCATGTCTTCTGTTAATCAGGCTTCCACTATAAAGCTGAGCAGATGTGATAAAAAGCTGATAAGGACTCAAAGAATGAGGGCACTAAAGACTGAGAGAATAAGCCTTTTTTCTGCTTTTTTTCCCTTTACCACCTTCATATCTTACCTTTTGAGGCATTTTTCATGAATGGGCATGCAATCCAGACACACAATTTTGGGAAAATTGAGTAAACAGAATACCTATAACTGTTTTCTTTCAGCACTGTAGTACAGTAGCTTAATGTTATTTCATTGAGGTGCTTTATATATTCAATGGTATTAGTGGGTCTGTAAAAATACTGCAGTAGTTAATGAAAATATTATCCATATTCAAGAGAATTATGGTAAAGTTAGTAGTTTTCTAAAAGGTGGATGAATGTTCCTCTTTATTAGCAGAAGGAGAAGAACAAGAACCTTGATATTCTACACATCAAACTCCACTGGGAGGGTTTACATACTAGTGTTTATATCTTATATTTATCCTAATACAGTTATTTATTTCCACATCTTTTTAGAAATTAACATACTGTATAGTTCGGCCAATATTTTAGGAAATAACATTTTTTGATGACAACACATAGTACATGAATCATTCTATCTCCCACATTTGGTGCATTTGTGATCAGTCAATTTTGCATCAATTAGCTCAGTTCAAAAACTTTCAGCAACAGGTTGATTGTTTGTTCAAATCAGTGAAAAGAACTTATTGATTTTCCTTTCTAAGTGACAAATCCTGTTACCATTATTAGTTTACTTACAGTCAGTCTTCAATATCTAATGATAGTTCCTTGGCCTTATCAACAGCATCCAATTAACACGGCAGCATACATTAGTACAATTTTAAATCACCAAATTACTATCATCTAAGTAAGTGGGGGCAAAATATAGGTATTGTAGAATTTTGTGCTGTTATATAATGAATGTTTACAGAGGGCTATGTACCCTAATAAATTATCCATTATGTGGGAATTTGTGATGCAGCATATTATTAAGAATAATCACTCTACTCCACAGCACAATTAGAACTCACTTCAGCTGACAAAATTAAAATTCCAAGATGTCTAAGCTCCTTGTTTTGCATGGTATCATTGTTGAGCTTAACAACTAACTCCAGCAGCAGAAAACAAACCATGACCCAGGTAATGGCGAGGTAATATCAGGACAGAGGCAGCCTAAGTCCAAGAGTAAGAATGATATAATGTTTACTCTCTTGTTCTCACTCTCTCTATCCTCCCCATCCACCACATCTTCCAACAAATCGAAGGTTCATCACCTATACATCTGACTAGCACTCTATTGCTTTCAAACATTAAAGGCAATAATGGTAACAACTCAAATCTGTGCTATGCTTCTCTTTCCATTTTTGAGCAGCACAAAAAGACTGAATCCAGGATTCTAAGTCCTGTCTCACCATTCCATTTCCTTGAAAATTCATTTGTACTATGTATTCTTTTTCAAAACCCTTCTAAGTTTAATGTCTTTCTGCTTAGTCATTCTCGAAAGAAATTTCAAATATGCCTCCACTGTGCTAGGCCACTTTACCTCAGGTTAAGTTCTGCATGGTTTATACACACTTCACACGTGTTTTATTACAGTGCTGCTGGAGAAAAAAAGAAGGGAAAAAAAGTGGCAGGTATCAAAATACTGCAGGTTATTAGATACTACTCAGCTTTTTTCACTCAGGGTATATAAAGTACAAGTCTTTATAAACAGAAATATTTCAAATTCCTTCTTTGAAGGGATGTTCTCTATCATCATTACAGGAATGCAGTTTACAATACTACTGCAAGCTACAGGTAGAAAAGAAGCCTTTCCTACGAAGAAAGAAATAGGTCATAAGACTGTAATTCTTGTAGCTCCTGGACTCTACATGGTACCATTTTCCTCCAAGAATCGAACACATAAAAAAGAACTGGTCATAGAATGATCTGACATAGACTGATGTCATATGCTATGCTTATAGTAAGCTGAGGTTCAGTTGTGCTACAGCACACAGGTGCAACAACATTCAGTTAACATATGGACGTGCTCCACATACCTGTAGAAAAAGCTGGTGATGCAGCTCCAAGAATTGAGCTTTTTTTACCTTTTTTTTTTTTTTCTTAACAGCAACAACACAAGGGCAGCTGTCTACAAACCAGTTTCAGCATTGCAGAAGTGGATAATATAGGCCAAGAGCAGAAGCTTAGCACAGGGAGGTTATCTAATCAATACTATATTTCCATCCACACCTTTGATTCTTCCAGTATGAGAGATATGCAGCTTTGCATTGCCGGAGAAATTACCAGGCAGTTTTGTAGTGGTGGTTTTCTAAGAAGCAGATGAGAAAACCCTTGCACATTCTGGGAGAACAGCTTGGCCAGCTGCACAAATAAGAACAAGTGGAACAGAAAAGTGGAGACTCATTCTGGTGTGATAGGTTGGTTTCTCTAAAATCCTTAGTTGGATTCAGTACTAAAGACTGAAATTTATATCACAAGAAAAATTCCAATTTTCATTGTGTGTGTACACCTACTTAGATACCCAATCAAAAAAGACCACTGCATCCTACATTAGGTAGAAACAGAAAGGTTTTGGTACTGGCTGTTGTGCTGCAGAGGCCCGAAACTCTGTGAGAAGGGATTGGGGCTGTCCTGTGCTGGACACAGTCAATTCCAGATGGCTGCAATAGACCCACCACAGCGCCAAGATGGTGGTGCCCCTGTGAAAGTGTTTTCAAGACAGAGGAAAAAGATCATGGACAGGCAGAGGGGGAAAAAAGCCAGGAACAGCATGTCAGAGAAGAAAGAAAGGGAGGAGGTACTTCATCACAGAGATGAGATTTTTTCACAGCTCATGGAGCAGACAATGGTAGGATAGATTTTTTTCCTGAAGTAACTCACCCTGTAGCAGGGAAAATGTATGAGGAGCAGCAGCAGAGAGAAACTGCCACCTCCAGAATACAGTCCCATCCTCATCCTCAACCCCCTCTCCTGTGCCATGAGAGGGGATGGGTACAGGTGTTAGGGGGGAAGGAGTAAAGTTGAATGTGTGAAAAGGGGGATGCAATACACTAAAATTTGTCTTCTACTTTCCCACTACCTGAATCTGTTGAATTGTGAGTACATTGAAGTAAATCTTTCCAAGTCAATCCTGGTTTGCCTGTGCCAATACTTGTTAAGAGATCTCTCTGTCTTTATCTCAATGTGTAATTTTTCTCATCCTAGTTTCTCCTCCCATCTCACAGATGGAAAAGTGAGACAGAGGTTAGGTGCATGGCCCTTAGCCAGTGCTCACTCTCCACACATTCATAGACTGAAACACAGGCTGAGGTTTGCGCCCTTGTGTGTCTGGGACAGTAAGTCTGGGCAAATACCTAGGCAAAACTAGTGCTTGACTGAAAGACAATTAATTACTAGTTGCATTTTAAGCTAACCTTAAAAAAAAAAAGCCTATGCATCCTTCTTTGTTGTTAATCCTGATAATCGCTAGGTTTATTTTTATTCATTTATTATGACAGTATTAGCATCTAGCTTCTTGATACTTAGTTCCAGTATATGTGCGCATAATGGCTGCATTTTTCCTTTATTTTTCTTTCTTTGCTAAATTCATTAACAGTGCGCTAGGATAGGTCCACTTATTCCACAGACACACATTCAAAACACATTTCTACCAGGCACACTCTTGCACTTTACCTTATGCACACTATTGAAATTCAAGGTATTAATAAGAATATGTTTCCAATATTAAGGGGTGAGGGAATGAATCCAAAAAGAAGAGAGAAGTACTGACAGTCAGGACAATATAGTTCTGAAATACACAGGAGAAGCAGTCTTTGAATTAACTTCTTGCTGTAGCAGTTTCCCCCTACTAACAGTGCTTTTCTATGTGCTTTTCAAAGTACCGTCACAGCCAGAAAGTATCTCACCATGTTAGAGATACAGCTTACATCTCTCCAATTCCAAGTACACTGACACCCGAAATTTGTTGTTTCAGAAAAGGTACATGGGCAGGATACACTAACATGTCTCGGATTCAATAAGTTATGACCAATTTTACATTGCAAACCTATTTATGACACTTGTTAATGGCTCACTGAACTTCCAGGGATTTCTCTTTTCTTTTGTTTAATTCCCTGAGGCTGAACTTCCCTGAGAAGTCTAAGCAGTTCAGAATGGACGTTCTGATGAATATCAGAGAAAATCACATCCTCTTCCCTGTGATATAAATATCGAAATAGAAGAGCCCAGAGGTGGGAAAAATCTCACTTGTGATAGGTAACAAAATGATTGCAGTAAAAAAGACAACATGTCAAGATGAGGTGAAAATATTCACACTGAACAAAAGGATATCCATTTTAATGATGGCAAGTTGCAAGAAAGTAACAGAAATTCAGCACATCTGGTGTTTTACCCTAGAGCAACCCACCCTGAGCACCTTCAATAAACATGAGACGACAAGAAAACTAAACACATAGATCCATCGCACCAGACGTTTTCAAGGTAATAAAACCACATACTTATCTGAAAGACTGCATTACTTTCCCTGCTACTTAAACAAAAACAAGAATCTAATATAATTCCTAAAGTTCACTGAGATCTGTGTTACTGCTTCAGGAATTAATGACTCTGAAGGTTCACAGATTTTGAAAGAGAAGAATTTCCACTTCCAAAATCAAGTACCTGGAGGTGACAATACAATCCTTAAAATTAGCTTATCATTTTATCTCTGTGCATGCTTTCAAATATACCACATATAATTGATTATATCAGCTAAAAGGAATGTTTCCTTATATTTCATCACAGTTTCTGGCTGAAGTACGCAGAAGAATACCAAGTGAACCAGGAATACAGCTGACAGATTAGCTAAAAGAGGTATGGGGAATGCAGGTAGGAGAAGATTTCACCACTCATTGTTCGCTTCTTCACAGATCACGGTAGGGGAAAATAAGTAATTGCCATTTGCATCAGGGAACGCTTCACTCAAAATCACAACATTAAGACTGCATTAACACAGAATATCCCATAACTTCATCATTGTGGGATCTCTCTATCTGATCCTTACAGATTTAGCCTTACAGATTTTTATTGTTAACAAAAAAAAAAACAACCCAAACTAGTTTAAAGTCTTCTAATAAAGTCTTAATTCCTGCAGTTCAATCTCATCAAAAAGAACACATTATCTTTAGCATTACTTTCAGCTCATATTTACCACCCTACTTATCTCTAAACCAAACATGTTTAAGCTGTTCTATCTTTTCCTGAGAGCTAAGGTTTCTTCTAGACTCCTTGAGGGAAGAGCTCAGTTTTTCATAGTGACTTTGAATTTCACTTCATATTCCAGTATGCTTGTAGCCACTCCTAAACTAGTAACATTGGCAAATTCAGTAAATACATCTACATCTACATCTACATGAATTTACATCTACATTATACTTTGGGTTGTTGATGGAAAAATTATTCTAAATCACTGGGCATCCAAATTAAACATATTGCAACAAATATGCATTTGGAAAGTTTCATTAGACATTGTTTGCTGAGTAAGTATTACCTACTGCAAACAAAATTAAATTCACAGAAAATTGTAAAGCCCTGTCTGCTGTCAGCTAGAATATCATTTAAATATTAATAATAATTCTACACTTCATATTTAAGGATAGCAGGACAATTCCCTCCCTTTCCTAGCTGGTGATGCTCTTCCTGATGCCCCCCAGGACACAGTTGACCCTCCTGGCTGCCAGGGCACTGATGATTCAAGTTCAGCTTGCCAGGAACCAGGACACCCAGGTGCCTTTCTGTGGGGATTGCTTTTCAGTATCTCATTCCCCACTATGCCCAAACAGCCAGGGTTGCCCCGTCCCAGGTGCAGGATGAGGAACTTTCCCATGTTAAACTTCATACACCGAGTGATTTCCCAGACCTCTGATTTGTTAAGGTGTCTCTGCAGGGCCTCTCTGACTTTCAGAGTGTCAACGGCTCCTCTCAATATAGTATCATCAGCAAACTTACTTATTATCTCTAATGCCATTAGTATTATGAAATGAATGCCACTTAATTTCCATTTATGATATTCACCAACATTTTTGTAAAGACCTACTAATTTAAATCTCTGATCAACAATGCTGTTAAATTCTCTGTATTAATATTAGGACCAAGCAAGATAAAGGAAAACAACATTGACTC
>JAWWMU010000121.1:16307230-16318332 GCA_035048155.1 Cinnycerthia olivascens
AACAAATGTCTTGAGTTTTGTGAATCCTTGTAAGTTCATAACCTTTATAGTTCTGGAGTCTCATAAATTATAGTATAGTTTTTTAAAAAATTTAAAAAATGCAACCAAAGTGTTTAAAAACAGTACTAATGCTGACAAGTGTAGTATGTATCTTTTTTCTACAGCCTAGTTTATTTGATACTTTGAACCAGATGATTCAAACTGAATAATGTAGTTACTGTTAAAATGGCAAATATTGCTTCCAGCTGATGCATGTACTTTAAAGATTATTTTCTATTGATAACTGTTAATGTCAATTAGTCATATTATTATCTAGAAGTAATAGAGAATTTATTAAAATTTTCTTTTCTTCATAAATAAATGAAGTCCTGTAAGAATCGAACCAAAAATAATCTATCTGTTGTCAGTTCTGTAGAAATACTAGTTTGAATTGAAGTAAGAGTCCAAACTTACTTTCCTAACTTGCTCTGGCACTCTTACCCTTAAAATAGTGTTAATGGTGATTGAATTGTCTTTGAAAAAGAAAAAGGAATCCTAAATAGCCATGTGCCTTTATAAGTTTTTTTTCTTAATGGGACTTTAAATACATCGTTATGCAAAGATATAAAACATAGAGAAACGTGTGGTTTTACAACCAACTTGAGGCAGAAGTTTGATAATGGCTTGTTATTGATGAAGGTACATGAAAGATTCAGATCACATCAGTTCAGGTGTTTATGTAGTAGGGCCCTTAAGAGATCTGGGAACTTGTTCTTAACTGAAGCGAAGATCTTCACTGGGGTGTATATGCAGAAATGAAAAAGTGTATTTACAAATGTTTACATTTTAAGTGAACATTTGGAAGGAAAATTAGCTTATTGCTGGTAATACAGTACCATTCAAGTTTTTGTACGTAAGTGTAAATAATACAGAAATGTTTATGTGCCTTTTATACTTGGTTCAGGAGACAGGGTATCCAGTGATAGCAGTGACAGTGAGATGGAGGACAGAGCAACTTCTAATGGATCAGTACTGAAGCTAGATGAATGGCTCCACCTCAAACTGGACTCTGAAGTATGTAATCTATCACTTCCATGCTTGTTTTTTGCAGAAGAATATTTATGCCATACCATCCTAAAAAGATTCCTAAAAAGTTGGAGAACCAAAAATTTACTGTAACAATGGCTGTTGTGATCCCTTCAGGTCTCTCAGATTTACAGGAAAACATACTAAATCAGTTAACCTTTATTTAATGAGTTCAGTAAGAAATATGAAAAACATACAAACAGGGACTCAATCTCCTTTTGCCCAGGCTAGTCAATTGTGTGAATTCACATATTCAGCATCCACGTTGTAGGGCTTACTATGGGTTGTAACAACCTATAACTCTTAAATCTTGCACCTATGAGCAAAAAGGAAGAAAGAATTCATTACCTAGCCAAGAATGCTCATGCTTCATCCTCTGTCATAGTGTGGCTGTCTCACATATCACACTGGGAAAGCAGGAAAGTCTCAGCAGTCAGCTGCTGTTGAATCTACTACAGAAGAACTTTCAGTAAGCTGATGTTTTATAATTTCCTACTTGGCAGTTTGATCCATTGACGTAAGTTAGCAGATTCGAAAGAAAGTGCCAGACAAAAAAGAAAGTTGCTGCAGGGAACAGCAAACTGCAGGTGGTAGTGTCTGCATAATTGCCCTTCTGCTCTTTCTGGTCCTCTATACTGCCTCTGCGGTGCTCCCAGCACACAAGACCTTAGCTTGAGTTCAGTTAACCAAAATTTGAGCAGGGGTTGAGAGAACAGTAAAAATGGCATATTTTGTATTTCCTTTTCTGAGAGGATGACTAAAGTTGCTTGACCAAAATAGAGCACCTGAAACTGGAACTGCTGAAAGAAAATAGCATTCAGATTTTATAAAAAGAAGAAAAAAGACCCAGCCTTTGAAGATACAAGCCTTCTGGTTATTGCAAAGCTCTGATTTTGTTAGAAGGTAGAGTAACCAGGGGTCTTTTCCATCAAGTATGTCTAAAGAACCCATAAATACAAAATGAACTGGCAGGAAGGGCATTAGGCATGAAAAGACTGCTTTTAAAGAGAAGATAAATTTTTAAAGTGAAAAATGAAAAATCCTGTGTGTTTACAATTGAATTTTAAGTTTTGTGCAGTGCTGCATGAAATGGTTTAGAAATTATCTTGGACCTGAGAAAAGAAAACAGCTTAATTTAGTTGTTAGGTTTTCTTCGCCTCCCAAGGACCTTAGTCTTATCTTTCACTTTGCCAGAATGCCAGCTGCTGCCTGGTAGGAAAGACGTGGGGTATACTTTGCCTAACTGATCTAATTTTTAATAGTGTTTAACAGAGCTGAAATTCATTGCAGGCTGCTGGTTTGCTGTTGCAACTCAGACAAAAGTGGCATAGCTTATTTCTGCGTCGTATGAGAGCTCCATCTAAATCATGGTCCCAAGTTGATGAAGCAACTGTAAGAGCAGTTGTAGCTGTTTTAACTGCTGAAGAGCAGTCTGCAGGTTTGCAACAGCCTTCAGGAATTGGTCAGAGACCAAGAGCTGTGGCTTCTGAAGATCATCTTTTAGCATCTATATGGAGGTCAACTAACACCAGGAGAAGTACAGCAGAAACTGAATTCTCTGACTCCTCTCATGCTGAAAAGTAAGATGTTGAGATCTTCTAGGGACTGTGGCTTGTAATTTATTTATCTATGAAAGCATTACTCATATTTCTGCTAGTATTAAGAAGAAGGAAACAATATAAATACAGCTGAAAGCTTTGATACTGTCCTATGCTGCAGTTTTGATTTTATTGAGAACTATTCCATATATATGCTGGCTGTTTGGAAGGGCTGTCAGAAATACTGTCCATGAATTGTGCTCCTTATGAAGTAGCAGAAGAAGTTTAACCATAGCATTCAGAATAAATGCATGCTTTTTTATTGGGTGTTTAATATGTTTTGGAATTACTGTTATGTATGTGGTCATCCAGTAGGCTGACATGTAGATATAAATTGTTCTGTGACCTCTTGCAAAACTCATGTCTGTCTGTGTATCTGCCTTTGCTTTTTAGACTTCCATTGAGGTCTACACGTCCCATACTTCATCAGCCAAAGAAGTACAAACGAAAAAATACTTTGCACTCCAAACAAACTTCAGATGACAGGTCAGATCGATCATCTGTGAAGTCTGCAGACAGCAGTAGTTTCCTTAGCCCCTGTGTTAGTCCATCTTCTCCAATATCTGGAAAGGTACAGTTCTCATAAACATATTGCCCAGATTTTCAAAACTAATAGAATCTCTTGCTGATATTTTTCAGCACCTGTCAGGTACTTTATACCTATCAGGTATTGTATTGATTAAGAACCTAACTCAGATTTTCTTTGTTAACAACCACATAATATTTCTTTTGGAATTGAAAATCAAGGATAAATGTTATACTAGTTTAATGCAGTGAAAATATTATTCTTTACAGACTTACGAAGTAAAGCTATTCAAAATAGAAAAAAAAAAATCCAATTTTGAGGAGAGGTTTGTTTTCCTGAATTTTTTTTTTTTTTAAACTTGGTATAATAAACAGTGACAGTGTGTACAGTGCATGCATTTCTGAACTATGTGTAATCTATCTTCCTCTGTTTCAGTTGTAGCATACATTGGTACTGATTCTCTTTAAGTTTTGTGTTATCTACCTCATTATGACTGCTTGGCAGTTTTTTTGATGAGTATTTAATAATGCATACATTTTTAGTGAGGTTATTTTCATAAATCTCCCTGTACTTTTTTAAATTCAGCCAATGTTACAGGGAGAAAATGTATTTTCTGAAAATGGAAATGCAAGTGTGCTGCAGGCTACAGTCTAGGGTGATTAATTTTGTGTTATCTGAAGTTGTCTCAGACTTCAAAGAATTGTAGTTAATCACTTGACTATAGGCCTGTTAGGCCATAATTGTTTGCTGCCCCTCGTGAATGAATTATAATTTTGAAAAATGTTTAAAAATGTAAAATATAGATGTAAATATTCTTTTAAGTCAATTCTGACAGGAACAGCTGATAGATAGTATGTTTCTTGTGTAGTCTTGTACAGTAGAGGAAAAACACAGTGAAGGGTCTGTCTGCATGCGTGTATGACTTCAGAACTAAAGCTTGGTTTATTTTATTGGTTTATTTTATTAATTTAATTTAATTCTTTCAGACTTCCAAATCGCCTTCACCAAGACAAAATATACGAGTTCGGTACTTTATAATGAAAAGTTGCAACTTGCAGAACATTGAGATTTCTCAGCAGAAGGGTATATGGTCGACTACGCCAAGTAACAAACGAAAACTGAATGGAGCCTTTTGGGAAGGCAGCATGGTTTACTTAATATTTTCTATTCAAGGGTCTGGACACTTCCAGGTGAGTCCTTAGCTGATGCCAACTGTAGTTGGAGGTTGATGATTTAGAAGAGTGCAGCAAATGGCTGTGTATAGTATGGGAGGGCTTTGCTTATGACTTCTGACTTTCTAATAAGTAGAGTATTGTGCCAGTGTCTCTGGTTGCTGAGGAAGAGTGCTTTATTCTTCTCCAAAATAGTCCCTTTTAATGAACTCGGTTTTTCCCTTAAAGGATAAAACTAAATTGCCTCAAAACATAATGAGTCAGAATAATGTTTCTAACCTACATAAATGCTTTAAAACAGCTGCAATGGAATAAACAAAGAAACCCATACAAAGCAGGGGATTGCTGCCTTTTTCTCTTCATGCCAAAATAAATGTTGTAAGTGAACAAGAAGATACAATCAAGTCACAGCTTTCTAAAGCCAGAAAACTCATATGTCTTTACTACAAATTTTAATAAAAAATGTTTTGCTGGAACTGCAGTTCCTCAAACTACAGTTTGAGTAAACTGGAAAGCCATGGCCATGTTTCTTCCAGAGCTGTCTTGAGTTCACATTTAATGAGATATTTGTCAACAATTTGATTACAAATTTGTGGCCAGTTTAAAGGTAAAGATTTGACCTGCTAGTGAAAAGTTGCTAGTTAAGTCTGTTGTAGAGCCTACTAAACTGAATTGATCCAAGTAAAGAAAGTTCAATTTTTCTCTTTATATATTATAAACTATTAATAGAAGTCAACTGAACTTAAAATTTCATGAACCATTCCAAACATAGAGATCTTTGTGATACTTTGTGATACCACTGAAAGATTGTGGTGAATTGTACATATGTGTACAGTGATTTGGCAAATGCCATATTGGAAAGTTATTTTCAGCATGCCAGTTGAATCTGAAAATGAGCTTTTTAGTGTGAGTGCTGTGTCAGTCCTCTTAGACAAGAAAGCTGGGAGGGCACTCTGAAGTTAGGATGTAGGTGAATTATGTTGCCTTGCATTGTTTTGACAATGCACTCGATCTTCTAGGAATGTGAGATTTAACATTCCTAATATTCTCTTGCCTCAGGTGTCTCTACTTTCCACCTGTATTTTTCCTCTGTTCTTTTTACTAATTTTCATTGATTTAAGGCTTGAGCTGCCTAGGACTGCACGATAACTTCAGGCAGTGCACTGCATCTCTTGAGTCTCTTGACTTCTAAGTCATAACTGGAGTAAATTTGCCTGAACACTTGATACACTATGTGTGGCCTTGGTTTATTTTTGGTTTGTTTGGTCTGTGTATTTAAAGGGTGTCCTTAAGTAAGTTAGATGCAATCTTGGACTTGTGGTTTCTTTCATTTTCTTTCTGAGTACTTGTTGTTGGAATGTCTTTCAGCTTCATTAAAGAAGGAACTTTAGGCAGCTTTGACTTACTCCTTTGGAGAACAGCTCCACATTTTAATTCTATATGAAAGTTTGTTAACAAAGAGGGAACAAAGGAAGGAAGGAATAGATTTTTGGAAGAATTTTGTACAAGTAGTGAGGAATAGCTAATGGACAATAAAAAACGTTCATCTTGACACTTTGCACTTCAAATGTTTTTACAACAGCTTTTCAACAAAAAAATCCTTGAGTAGTAATTGTGAGAGATTAATTGAAAGACATCCTTTGAGGTCAAATTCTAGAAGGTGTATTTCAAGTGAAAAAAAAAAAGATATTTCTAACTTTCTAGTTGTAAATATTTTGGAAGATCCAACTTCTTGTGGGTGAGTGTTTGAATTGCTTTGAAACTAATTTGAAAATTTAATATGAAGTCCACTCATTTATTTAATTCCAGCACAAATATATATGCTCTCATTATGTCTGTTCTTTCATATTTAAATTTTTCTTCCAGGGTTTTGCTAGAATGGGTTCATCAATAGGGTGTGAGAAAAGTCAGGACTGGGGATCTGCTGGATTTGGAGGTGTATTTAAGGTGGAATGGATCCGAAAAGAAAGTATTCCTTTTCAGTTTGCACATCATTTGCTCAACCCTTGGAATGACAATAAAAAAGTACAAATAAGCAGAGATGGCCAGGTGATTACTCTCTTCTAAAGTCTTCTTTACTTGGTAGAACTGTGTTTTGTTCATAACCTTGTTCAGCCTTGAACTCAACTGTGCTCATGTATGTATTAACCTGGATCGCAGTTCCTTGGTGCACATCGTACCTTCTGCTAATGCAGAATTACGGTTGAAATAGTGGATTTATTAAAATCAAGCCAGTTTCTTGCTTAATGTTGTTTAGGAAAAAAAAAAAAAAGATCTAAAGCTGGATTTTTCCAAAATAAATAGGGTTTTGTTGGTGTTTTTTTCTTTTTTTTAAATTTCTGGTGGTTTGTTTCCTGTTTGATTCAGATGTGTTGCCCAAAATAAGATAGTCTGTCATACCCAAATAACTGTTATATAATTAGAGGTTTGCATTTTCTGTAAAACCTCAAGAGAACCTTGATATTTGAGGAAGAATAAAATTTAGTACTGTTCTTCAATTTGTTAACGCTAAATGCAGCTACAAAAAGCCAGAAAAGAATTTGCACAAGAATGGCAGTTTTTGCATTCTCCTCAGTCCCCTCCCAAAACATCTCCTTGATACAAGATTCTGGAGCTAAACTTTTGGTATTATCTTCTTACTGCTTCCCCAAAACCTCTTCTGTTGTAATGAGGAAGGGAGCATACTGTAAAAACAAGGAAAGGAACATAGCACATGTTGAAGTTGACAGTGCTTCTATTCTAAGTGGCTCTTAAGACCTAAAGAATCTCAACAATATCAAGAGTAAGTGATTTATATTAGTGTCTGTGTTTCCACCAAGAGCCACTGCATTATCTGTGATCTGCCTTTCTGCATTCTCCACTGCATTTAATGGAAGTAAACTTGATAGATGTGGACAGTAATGATCTTTACTTAATAAGGAAGAGACCTGTGGAAGGCAAGAATTGTATGGTGCCTCTGTTCTTATGGTGCTGTGTTCTTCGGGAATTCTTTTGTGAGAATTGACATCTTGCCTGAAACAAAAAAAACAAACAAACAAACACAAACAACCTGTAGGCTGGGATTGCTTATGAAAGTTTTTAATCTCTTATTGGGCCCTTGTTGTAGGGATAGTTCTAATATATGTCACAATAGCAAAAGTAACAACTCTTTCAGGAACACCACCAGCAACCTCTTCTAAGGATTTTGTAATAAATAGTTTTTATATGCACAATGGCAGCAGTGCTAATAACTTCTCTAATTTCCTGATCATTTCTAGGAGCTGGAACCACAAGTTGGAGAGCAATTGCTGCAGCTTTGGGACCATATTCCTTTGGAATGAAAAAACTCAACTAATGAAGCATGTCAGATAATGCGATAGAGGTAGTTACTATTTCATGTATTGCATTCTGGTTTTATGATAGAGGAATAGTAATCAATATACACTGTCTTGTTACAGTACTGTCATTTGTAGCTTGTGGAAGAGCAGGTACACAGAGGACTAAATATTTTCTTCCTTTTGATTTTTTTCTAGCTGACATTGTTAAAACATCAGCTCTAACCACTAGAACCAGCATGTCTACAATACCAAGATGAGGAAGAAGGTGGCACAACAAACTAACTGCTGAAGCTTTTAGTCATGATGTGCAGCTAGCAGTGGAGAAAAAAACAGGGAATTATGTTTGTTTCAGTGTTTCCTTGTTGTAAAACATGTCAATAAGGTTATCCAACAATCTTTTTTGGACTGAATTATTTTTTCCTACAGTAGTGTGCAGATATTTGAAAGTGTGATAAAGTTCAAAACTATGTTTAAAGCACCACGTATAAGTTGTTTGTGGGTTTAAAATAGCACAGCAGACAGTTTACATTTAAAGCATTCTCAATCCAGTAAATGTATGAAATAAACCAATTTAATGTTAATTAATCATTCTTGCAGTTTGAGTAAAATAAATAAATTGAGAATACATATCTCCAGATATGTATTGGGAGATTCCATAATTGTTTGGTGAACTTCTGTTTGCACAGTACAAGGGAGAAGAATATAATCATACAATTACACACCTGGAAAATTGTAGTTTTTGAATTCTAGTTTAAATACAGAAGGGAAAGAAGCATGAGAGTTTTTTGTGTGTGGATTGGTTCAGCGGTATTTCCAGTTTCAATTTTTTTTTGCTGTTAAAAATACTCACACTTTGAAGAGCTTAAACAGTCTTTCAGAGGCTTGTGGCCAAATGGTATTCTAGTAGTTCACTAACTTGAGCATTGTTAAAAGATTTCTACTTCTTTTGTAAAATAATAAAAAATAATTACCAGTACAACTTGCTTCATTTTTCAACGTAATCTTCAATTTTTCTTTCTATACCTTGTCTTTCAAGTTCTTCTCTTTCTTCTATACTACAGTTGTTTTGGTTTACTGCGCTTCTCCATAGTCATTAACATACTGTAGTGTAAGGCAAATTCAGTCTGCTCGCTGTCGGCAGTGTTGCTCATTGTTAGGTTAAACAAAGAGCTTTTTCTGCTTCTGAACTTCTTCGTTTCTCATGTCCTCTTAGGATGTTCTCACAGTTCAGACTATCTCATGTATTCATTAAATCTGGCACAGCATCATTAGAAACTTAAGTTAGACCTGAAACAGGTTACTGCAGAATGTGGTGCAGTCAATAAAAAGTCTGCCAAGGGTATGAATGGCTCTGAAAAGAGAAGAAGACAAAAAAGGTATCCAAATATTTCAAAGAGAAGGAATCTTTAGGCATTAAAAAACCAACCAAACAAAAATTTTTGAAATATATATATGTATATATGTTTTCATCTTGAATCTTGAAGACTCATTTGCACCAAATAGTGTTCTTTAAAATCCATCTCTCCTTTTTTTTATGTCTTCGGAGACATTTATTACTAATTTAGCACTCAATTTATATAAGAATAGTAAAGATAACTTATAAGAACACCCTGCACTTGGAAAACAGTCAGATTTTTAGCATGTTGCTACTTCGGTCTGCCAGTCAAGGTTCAATCATTTCATAAACAGGCCTTCCCAACAAAAGCTGTGCATGGCAGGTTCTGCTCAAATCCACATTCTGGCTGAGACAGCAGACAGATGGAAAGTCAAAGTTAGTTTTTAGCTGCACTGCTGCTAAAATCAGTTAAATCTCTTAAATTCAGTTGTAGGAGGATTGGCTCTTTCAGTGGGAATGTGTTCTATCAGTTTTTTTATAGAATCATGGATGGAGTTAAGTTTGAAAATACTTTTAAGTTAATTGAGTCCAACTCTTAGCTTAATACTAAGAGGCAAGTGTGACAAAATATTCACTTTCTCTTAATCATTAAATCAGAGTTAGTTGTTGACTGATGCTGGAAGTGAAAAATGGGGAGTGTCTAATGAGAACAGAAAGATCAGAAGAGCCACCAGATCAAGAAAATAAAAATACCACATTTACTTAGTAGAAAATGCCAGCATAGCAGGCTGAAAAACAAGAAAATAATTAATTGGATGTGTAGTAAATGTCTGTAGAAAAATTAAAAATGAGCCTATTTAGGTACCCCCCCCTGCTATTCTGCTGTCAAATTTTCAGTAACTATATAAAATTTTATTAGTTTTTAGCATAAATATGATTGGGGAAGATACTTGTCATTAATTTATTGAAAAAAAAATCAGGAAATCAAACCTTTTTTCTGATACTTATAAAAATTATTTCTGAACTTTCTGCAAAAATTAAGATAGTTTCTCTACTGCTGTAGTTTTGCCAGAACTCATAACTTCTTCATTGCTTACTTTCTCACTTGAACTATGTTTAATGTGAGCCATAGAGGACACATGATGGTTGTGCATTTTGTGGAATTATTGGTTATTACAGTTTTTCAACTGTAGAATGTTCCCATTCAGCTGTAGAATGTTGAAAGCTCAGAAAGGTTCAGCCTTTCTCTGTTGCTAGACTTTTAACATGGATGTGTTCACAAAGTAGACACTTCTTTGTATTCAAGCTTTTTCCACAGGTGAAGAAAATGACTATATCATGATGAAGAGAAGTGACAGCTGAATATCTGGTTTGAAGACTTTTGATTTGCCTTCTTACCACATAGCTTCTGAAGGCTCATCATCACTCATTTGGCCACTTCCCTGGTAATGCAATCACTTTGGGCCTTTGATGAGTATTCAATATAACACTAACTCGCACCCTGTCATTTCTGACAGCAGAAGCAGTTTGGTTATCCGAAAATTTCCACTTTTGGAAAGGGAAGTTGAATAATAATCTGTAACATTAGGGTGAACCACAAAATGACATCTGCAGAACAGTAATTAAGAAAGGCCATCCTAGGTATTGGGATAAAGGGTAACTTTCTGACTAGCATGTCAGAAGCCTTCTCATTCCCTGAAGTGGAATGGGAGAGAAACAGTAGCTTATTATACGGAGAAAGATTTTTGGCATTTATTTTGAAAATGGCTGTGCTGTTACTATCATTGTATGAAGGTTGCTGTGACTTGTCTCCATGTCTTCCTTATCTTGGATAACTTGTGATTTTTATCTGGATCTCATAGCAGGAATTATGGTGAAGAGAGTCTTCCTTGCTGCTAAAATGGTGACCAAGTGTGCTAACTCTTTTCCCTATGATTTCACTGCATTACCTGTACTATTGAAATTGGAGGAAGTATTTGGTATAGTTATTACAAACGTACTTTATGCACCTTTGTCTTAGTTTGAAGACAGGTATGCTTGCTAGGAAAAAAAAAACAAAACAGGAGTCTTTCTCCTCCAATGGAGAAA
>JAWWMU010000121.1:16456585-16467880 GCA_035048155.1 Cinnycerthia olivascens
CAGTAAATATATATTTAGATATTTGTCATTCTTTGTTGTCTTGATTAACTTTTTAAAGTATGAATTTGCCCTCTCTTGTTTATCATTTCTCCCTCTGTATTTCCTACATTCTTCATAAATTAATCACTTTCCTTATCTTCTAAATTTTCAAAGTAACCACCTGTCTCTGGACTGTCTGCCAATCATTTTTTCAGAACTACTGGTTTTGGTTTACTTGGCAGGAAAGTAAATATGAAAGAGTTCAGGTGTTCCTGGAGATAAGCTTATCAGATGTAAACTGTCCACAACTGACAAAAATAATTATAGCTCTAAAAGGAAATTTAGAACTGGTTTTAGTATATCTTAATTTAGTTGCTTTCCAAGGTGTACTTATTTTCTGTCTTCTAAATTATTTTGTGAGTGATGCAGAGATCGTAATCACAGAAATGAGAGCTAGAGCAGCATTCGCAAAAAAAGCAGCCTTCTACTGCATTACTCAGAAATATCTTGAATATTGAAAACATTGAATTTGAGATTTGATGATGAAAATACAAGCCCTAAGTTTTAATTTCCTGAGTTTCTAGAATTATGTTAGCAAAATTTTCTTAATAGATTTGCTGGCCCTGAAGAGTCCTACTACCAGCTACCACTGTCTTTGAAGAAAGGAGACAATAGGACAAACTGCAAGATAACTGCAAAAAAGAGAAATTATCAACATAAAAAATAAATGAATAAACAATAACCAAAATCACTCAGTTTTTGTAGCTACTTTTTAGCAGTTGAAAGAGTAATTAATTCCACTGGAAAGGGATAAGATTAGTCTTTGTATTGATATGATAAATAAATGTGATTTCTTAACCAACAAAAAGACTTTTTTATAATGCCAGAATCAGTGGATTTCTATATTCTAATTTTTCTTGGTCATTTTGAGATGATACTGTTGCCAGCCTTCAGGCAGAGGGATGTATTTTGTGCACAAATACAGATCTTCAGGAGTATGCAAAATATAAATACATTTAAATTCAGATCTTAGCAGGTGAGTTAGAATTCAAATAACTTTAGAGTTGCTTTTTTCTTTTCATGCATTCTTTTTCAATATTTATTTTTATTCAGTGTTCTCACTCAGTGAGTCCCAGCTCCAGATCTGTAGTCTGAAAATATCCATGCATATTATTGTCTACTCTGCAAATACTCATGCATTTATTGTCTGCTGTGAACTTAATGAGACCATTCCTATTTGCTAAGGTTAACATGTATGTAACCATTTCTTATGCTGATTTCTCCTTTTGGTTTCTATTTCAAAATTACTGTAATTCAGATTTAACCAGAACTGGTTTCATACAGTTTCATACAGCAACTAAGCCCCCCTCCTCCATTGTCACTCAACAACTGATGCCCACTCAGTTCCCAAGCAGCAGCCCCAGCCCAGCCTTCTCCCCAGTTTATATACAGTGAGCATTATGTAATACAATACGGAATGTCCCTCTGACCAGTTTGGGTCAGCTGTTCAGACTGTGTCCCCTCCCAGCTTCTTGTGCCACTCCAGCTTTCTTGCTGGCAGGGCATGAGAAGCTGAAAAGTCCTTGACTTATGGCAAGCACTGCTTAGCAACAACTAAAACATCAGGGTGTTATCAACATTATTCTCAAGCTAAATCCAGAACACAGCACTGTGCCAGCTACTAGGACGTAAATTAACTCCATCCCAGATGAAACCAGGACAATACACGTGATTCCTCTCTGATTTTAGGCTGAATCTTCTTATGACTGTTTTTAGTGTACTTGCTTTTCAGTCAGAACGCCAGTGGCAGAAAATTTGGGCTCAGTGTGTGCTTACAGATAAACAAATTAGCTGCTCTGTGGAGCATCTAACCTCCTTATTTTATCATCAAATTTATCAGTAGTAGTGAACCCAACATTTGGTGCAGGAAGACAGGGAGGTGTTTTACTCCAAAGCTTATTCTAATCTAAACCTGACAAGACGTCTGAAGATACTCTTACAGACCAGTTCAGGATTTGAAAATTGTGTATTATGGTTACAGTCCTTTAGCCATTTTTCCATGAAGAATCAAAGAGTAAAGATAGATGATATTTGAAAAAGTCTTTCTATAGTAATATTGTGTAGTGAAAATATATATACAAGGGGAAAAAATAAGTTAAGAACTTAAAACTTTTAATAAGTTAAGTTAAAAACTTAAAACTGGACTTAAAAACTTTTTACATCCTTGGTCTTCTGCATTTTTGTTTGCTTTTTTTGCATTTTTAATGAGAGAATATTAAATTTCTACTGTAGTTACTGCATACTACTGCATTTAGGCATTTTGGCATTTTTGCCATAGTGTGGTGCACCTGGCAGGAAAAAAAACCAAACAAGACTGGCTTTGAAAAGAGTGTTTTATTGCTATCAGATTGTTAAATGTATTCAACATAGACAAGGAGAGAATATTTAAAGGGTGGAGAATGTCTGACTACTGTGAACTTTTGAGGCTTTTAAAAAACAGAGAAGGAGCAAGATTTGATGTATTAGTTTGGGAGAAAATGAGCTCTTCTTTCATATAAGCAGAAATATAGGAATCTGCAGGATGAAAGTATTTTGGTGATTTTAATTCTTAAATATCTGTGAGTATTTACTTTATTAAAATACTTTAGTTCTTAGCATCATATCAGTATGTTTTTGTGTATATGTATTTGCCTATCAACAGGAGCTTCCTTCATTGTGTTTCATGTAGAGTTATTCCATAAATATTCTCTTTCTATCTCTGTGTAATATTCAGTGAATATATGTCAATGATTGGCTTCCTGACCTGAAGCCCAATGATTTTGTTGATCATTGTTTGTTTCCCAATTCCATCGATTTTTATTCAGTTGTAATTGTACTAGTGCTTCTTGCTGCTTTTGGTTGTAATTTGGAAACATACAGGCTTGTTATCTCATTACATAGTTTTTCCAGGTCTGCTGGGAGGTAATTTATATATCTATGAGTGCTGTTAAGAACCATAAAAAAACTCCTAGGAACATCAGCAGAATCTTTCTTCCTATGACAGTCATTAGTAGCCAAGTAACACTCTAATGCCTGAAAATTTGATAATTTTCAGAGTTTGGGAGGGACACTTACATCTACTTTATAAGTAGGAGATTTTAAAAATAAAACAAGGAACCTTTTATAGAAAAGATTTAGACTGAGCGTGGAGTTTCTAAATTCAAACAGTAACTTTTCTCATTTTCTACTCAGTTTTTTCCTATATTAGATGGAGATCTGTTACACCTTCTCCTTTTTCCCATAGAAGGCAGAAAACCATATGAGTCTCTGTGGCTTTAGGAAATAAATTATGTAGTTCTAACCAGCCCCTTACAGAACATTCACAGTAATAAGAGACTAATTCCATGCAGTAAATAGAAAGGGAATATCATTCAACATAAAAACATTCAACACAGGCTGTGTTCTTTTTCAACTGCTACACTCTCAAGAGTCTTTCTTTCATAAGATCATTAATTTGTTTCTTAATTCTGCTGCCTTTAGTGAGGGGATTTTACTTCTGTTTGGAGTCTATAATCGCTCTCTCATTACTATTACTTGATTGTATATGTCTGTGAAGGCATGTTTTGTGTACAAACCTATTTAATTGACTGATTATGTTGTGCAGTATGGGGAACTCAACGTGTCTATGTTGAAGCACTAGACAGTGTGATTAATCACTATTATGCTTATTGATATAAGCTCTTGCTTATGAGCTTTTAAGGAGCTTTGTGGGAAATCAATTTTAGCTGTTAAGACTGGAAGTGAAGGTAGCCATGTCTTTTTCTTTTTCATCTGTGTTTGCATCTTTCTGTTACGTGTTTAGCTGCTGCTTGATGTGCTACTGGTGTTTCATGTTGAGTGCAATGTTGCTTGTTAGATACCCATACTTAAGATTTTTTCCCCAATTATAAATGCTTCGGAACAGTGTTAATGTACATGTTTGCCAGCTTTATCTTTGCCAGAATATTTTAAGATGTTACTCTCTATGCAAGCATAAGTGAGGGTTAAATCAGTAAAGTTCTGTTTATGCTGCCCTTGACTCAGTGAAGTTAATATTCGGAATTATTTTGCCTCACATCTCAGTAAAACCTGTATATATGTGAATTTCTATAATGTTCAAGCATGGATTGATGAAGAGAGCTAAGGTGCCTTTGCTCCCTTGGGCAGGCTTGTGCTTCCTATGCAGTGAGGGAGCACATACTGTGAGGTAACTGCTCTGCATTGAAGTAGAACTTTTGTGGCTCAGAGTAGTTTTAGAAAGAGCCCAGGTACTGGGGCAAGCTATAACTGTACTGCTACAGTATCTGGAGCAGATGGTGAGTATTATTCCTCCAGTTACCCACAGCTTTTGTTTTTACAAGGCTGATTTATATTCCAGCCAGTGTATTGTGGGGCAGAGAACACACACACAAGCTTGCCCAATAATGTAACTGAAGTATTGTAGCATAGTAGCTGACACTAACCAGGTCTAACAGCTAAGCTGACTGCAATGCCCTGGTGCTCACATTCTCACAGAAGCCTGCTTTGATAATTCTAGGGTGTAAATGGCAAATGATGTAAAGGAAGTACTTCCATTCATTGTTTATCTATCTACTTACCTATCTTTCTGTCAGGTTAGCCAGCTTTTTGTATCTTAAACTTTTTGTATTACAAAACTCTCAACTTTTCTATAAATAACAGTTTGAAAGTGGTGTAATAGAAGTGTGGCTGCTAAGTAAGGAATGAAACAGGGAAGTGGACATATTTTTTCTTTTGGTTTGGTTCTTGGCTGCATTCAAGTGGGGGATGTTATAGCCCTATAATTATATGCATGTTATCTGTGAAGCTGGAGTCTTCTTGTAAGACTGAGATAGAGTTCTGGAGGATATGGTAGTCACAGCAGGGTTCGTTTTTCGATTTTGCATTCATTTGACAGTATTTGAGAAGACCTGAATATTCCTTCCATCTTTTCCATCTTCTTGCCATTTTTATTAATGAACTATACAACTTATACAGCTCCTACCTCTTTCCTTATATCTTTACCTATTAATGATGGTAACAGAGCTTTTAATAGAAAGATAATGATTTTCCTGGAAATCGCACGAATTGTAATCCCTTCATGCAAGAGGACAATCTGTTCTTAATATCTTTGTTGCATCCTCCACTTTCTGAATATAATACCAATCAGATATCTTGTATGAGCTTAGATACATGTTAAAACTTTACGTCAGCAAAAGGCTTTAGCTAACAGAGATTAAACAATTTTTAGGTAATAAATTACCTTGTGCTTTCTGACTTGTTCACACACGTAAGTACTTGTTGTGAGCTGCTGTCTCCAGTAACTGTGGTCATAAGTAAGTTTTATATCAATGTTGCCAGTCCTTATGAATTCTTATATATTATATTGTAATAATACATTTTAAACTAGCATGGTTTTTATTTATTTTGAGGTTTCTTTAGCTTTATGAAGGAGCTGTCCACTAGAGATGCTGCACAGTTTCAATTCAGGAAAAATAATGTAACTGCACACATTTTTTCTTGGCTTTGGTTTCCTTGAGAAATTATGATCTTGGCTTTACTTCAGGTAGACACTCATATTCTGGCCTTGTACACGAGAGCTGATTAGAATATGTGTGGCATGGGATTTTTTTTTATGGTCAGAAACACGCAAATTGAATAGAGAGAATTTTACTTCAAAACTGTTTTGATTATAAATATTGTTGCAGGCCAGTTTCCTATTTCCTTTTATTTGTTTTTTTATTATTTTTATTGCTCTTCATTCTGGTCACACTCCTTAAATGATGTTTCAGTCAGCTCTGAAGTGTCCTTTCTTCCCTCAGCTCTGTTCTCTTTCAGCATTTTCATATTTTCATTGCTGAGTTTTAAAAATTTTGTCTTCCTATCCACGACCTTTCCACGATGCACACAAGAAAATAAACATAGATGACATCTCTATGACACTCTTAAAATTCCCTTGAGACATGATGCCTATCAACTGAGTGCCAAACCACACAGAAGAAATACAAGTTACCTTTCAAGACTGAGGTACTGAAAAAGCATTTGGAAAGCAACTTGCCATTTTCTTTTTTCCCCTGATTTTTTACCTTTCCTGTATTTCTAAATTAAAGGTCTAGATGCACCTGTCCCTTAGTTTTCTTTAGAGATACACTTTTGACAAAACTACTTAATGATTTTTCTACCTTTGGGGTAAAATTACAGGGTAATCCCACTTGTACCTTGAGAAGACATATTCACTTTACCAGCTGGTGTTTTGGGCCTGCTATGACTTAAAATGCAAGAAAGTTTCTTCTCCATGAGTCTAGACCTCAGAATATTTTCTGTGGTGAGGTATAGATAAATTTTTGGGAGTTCTGATGCAGTCTTGTGTACATAATGAAATATAAATCATTCCTTGATCATCAGATATTTTGTCTGTTTGCAGAGTAAGAAATGGATCATAGCTGTAGTGTGAATACAACAAACCTGAAGAGGTTCTTTAAAATGCATATATCCATCTAGAGAATCTAATTCTTCAGCTTAGGGTTCCTCTTTTCACAGGAAAAACTTCCTGCTTGTTCAGGAAACCCTCAGTTTGGGTTCTGCTTCCGTTCTGCTGTTTCTCCTTCACTTTTTATGTCTACTGTAAGCACTGGTTGAGGAAGTTGCAGAGCCTGAGGAAGAAAAGTCTTCAGAAATGTTGATGTGCAATGTGGACGTTGTCAATAAAGCACTGATAAGTGAAGCTTACCAATTACCACTGGGAATTCTGGGGAGCCAGAGCCAATGGACAAAGCAAAATAAAAAGCACTGCCACAACAGTCATAGGAATAGTACAGGCATACCTACAGATATACAGCTACTTCAAAAGGTAAATCTAAAGCAATGAACAGTCTTGGCATTATAGAGATACTGGATTTGCATCACTTATAAAATGTTTAGAATTTTAAATGTTACTTATTGTTTTTGAAGTTTTGCTACTGAAATTTATTCCTCTTGCAGTCTTTAAACTTACTTGTAGAAATAGCTTGAATAAGAAAACTTAAGCTTTATATATTTTTAAATTTACCAATTTTTAAATTTAACTCAGGTTTCTCAGTAAGAATTTACTTTTTAATGAATGAAAATCTCAAAAGTTTCAGGACAGATTACTTTAAATTTTGACTGCACACTTCCTTTCCTGCAGTTACCAATAGAGTATATAGCAATCATTTGGCCTTTCCTTGTCTCCTTCTGTCCTTGATGCTTAAAGAAATAAAAATTCACCATCATCAGGCTGCACCCACCACAGTAGTTGTAAAGAGTATTGCATGTATAGGAGGTAAAACAAGAGGAAAAAGTTGTATGTCCTGGATTTCAAATAGATTGGACGCTATTTTGCTAGGAACACCTGTAAATTACTATGAAATTGCTTCTAATTTTTGCCACTCAGACAGTCTTATTTTTGTTGCAAACAGTGGCTCATTAGATATGCTCTCCTAGTTTCTCCACTGTAAAATTGATGAAAATCAATGGTGAGGGCTTGGAATCTTGAGATTTCATACTTCCATTGCATGGACTAATGTCTTAGAAATACTTAAGACTCCAATTTAATTATACGGTTGTGGAAGACTTACATGCTTGAAGGAGGAAAAAATCTGTGCAAACAGAGGACTAAAACCACAGAGAACTGAGGCTGACAAAGTGAAGTCAAGGAGCCTCTAAGCACTAAAATAATTTCTATTATGAAGGTTGACTAACAGCTGCATAAAGACATTCTAGAGTAAGACTTTCAAGGTTTGCTTTTATTAGTATTGTCCTTAAGTTTTACTTTTTTCTTATATTTCTATGCCTTCAGTACAGGTAGTCAGAGTTCCACCTCCATGTCTGTTCCTCTGTGTCAGTAGATAGATGTCTGTGTCTTCTACAGTTGTGTGCATGATTTAATTTTCTGGAATTATTCTTGAGAAAGGTGTAAGAAAATACTTAATGTTTCTTGAAAGTCTTGCCAACACAATTGCACAGAAACCAGGACATTTATCTCTCTCCCCTAATCCTTGGCTCCTTCATGAACAAGAGGAATCTCCTGAGGTGACTAAGACTAACATTTGTACTAGCAATTGTTTTGTAAGATGTAGATGTGATTTAATACAATAATTAAACAGATGAATCAGGCCCCTTTTTGCTAGGGATCATACAAAAAAAAAAAAAAGAAAAGAAAAGAAAAAAAAATTAGAACTTTACTTTCTTTGTAGTTTCTCATTTGCCTTTACAGCAATAGTGTCTAAATTGCATGTGCAATCTGAGGTGAAAAGACACTATGTAAAGCAGATTTTAATGCTAATCTTCTAATATTTATCATCAGACTAATACCAATTTTTCTAAAAAGGGGAAATCATTATTAACTTAGTACTCCAAGTGCTTCTGCTGTTTGCAGGGTTAATTTCTGCAGTGGCCAGGAGGTGTCATGGCCAGAATCCAGAGGTTGTTCTATTCCACCTCATGCTATTTTTCGGTGGTGGGAGGAAAGGTCTCCTTGTGGTTGTGTAGCATGGCAGTGATTTGTGTATTACCAGCCTGGCAGGATGAGGAATAATCTCTCGAATGTTCTTCTCTCTCTGGTAGATTTTGTTATTAGTGTCATTTGTTTTCTTATTTACCTTGATGTTTACGATAAATTGTTCATATCTCAGTTCACGATCTTTACCTTTTGTGCCTCGAATTCTCCTCTCCAGCCACCCACAGGGATAAGCAGAGAAAGTGAAAGGAGAGCAGAGCAAACAGTGCATGGTTTTCTGTTTCAGTGGGAGCACTAAATAAGGGAATAATTTTGCTAAACCATAATACTGCTTCAAGTTTTTGTCCTTTCATTTGCTGTGAGATAAAAACATGGTTTCAAAATGATACGTGGTAGAGATTACACGTTGCACAAAATACAGAAATTAGGTGGGGAACCCAGACAAGATATTTTTTAAAGTTTTTTTAAAGAATTAAAACCAGAGAAGTACAAAGGCCTTGTAATTAGCAGAAATTAAGTTTAAAAAGATCATTCATCTAGTTCTGGGTTGGAAATGTTTTCCAGTCTGAAAAAAATGTGAGACATACACAGTTCCTGCTCTGTTTTGGGCATAGAAGGGATAGAAGAATAAAAGGCTCAGGGTGATATTTTCATTCAGCCCAGATGAACCAACCATCCAGGAAGAGCCGAGATGAAATCTCCTCTACTGAGGAATCAATGTGCTTGCCTTTCCTTTTGTGGATTCCTTTTGCTCCCAGGCAGTGGTCCTTCTGTGATTCCACTCATGCCAACCAGGTTTAATTGGAAATTAGACACACAGATGTTGCTTCTGTCTTGACAGAGGGTGTAACACATACAGAAATCCTTCTGCAAATCATTAGATTTGAGGAGAAATTCCTCTCTAATTCTTCATATCATGTTGATTGGTGACGTGTTTTCCAGTCAATGTCCCAGTTATTAGCACTTTCTTTGAAAATGTAACAAGTTGCTGCGTAGTCTTGTGCCAAAAGTCTAAGATTTTTTTTGTCAAGTTTGAGGTGAGAGTGTTTTCCTATTTAGGACTACTCTTAGCATCTTCCTATGTTTGTTTTGACTTCAGAGCAGTGCCAGAGACATTAGTCTTCAGTTCTTTCAACTTAATATGTTCGATGGATAAAGATTAAGTGAGTCAGCAATATTTTTATATATACATATAAAATATACATATATATATACACAAATGTGTGTATCAGTCTATCTAGAAAGATATAGATAAAATACATACATATGTGTGTGTATATGTATATACACATGTGTATACATTTATTAACATATATTTATTTTCCATATAATTTTGCAGGATATGTTGAATACAGCCTTTTAAAGACAAACTCTATGAGGTATGAGGTGTGTATTTCTAACAAATAAAGAAGCTAATGCTGCTTGTAATTATTGAAAATAATGACCTGTATCATAAGAAAGGATTTTAACTTCACCCAAGGATGAGTATTTTTCCAACCATAGTACCAAATACTGTTGAGCTTTAGTTTCTTATCTTTTAAAGACGTTCTAAAAATGATGAATTTACTATTAGATGAGAGAAGACATACTGTGTAATGGTTAAGAAAAATTTTAATATTGAATGCTATGCCTAATTAAAACTATTTCTTTTTAACTATAACTTCTGAAAGATGAAAAAATTCTTATTAACAATAATTTCTAGCAATAAATCCAGTTAAAACTTTCTTTTTCAGTTAAAAAAAAAAAAAAAATTACCAAAAAACCCTCAATCAATATTTGACTAACTAAATTCACACTTTTGTCTGAATTAAGATAAAAATTGAAATAGATTTCCCCTCTTTCTTGCATAAATTTTTCCATGTACAGTGTGTAAATTGCCTTTACTATGGAATAAGAATACGCATACCTAACCAATTTTTGCCCCTTTGGAATAAATAGCTTTCTATTAACAGCACTTTGCTAAACTTCAGCTGTTTTCGTGATCTTGAGGAAATGACATATATGGATCTCCATAATGATTATAACATTTCAGAAGTAATGGCAGCAGCTGTATTAAAATGCTTGCCTATTCTATTATAATGGTATTACTTAATCTCAAATCTATATTGTGTAACTTTCAATTATTCTTAAAAGTGTAATTTGATACACTCTCAAGCAGGATTATGTGTGATGCCAATTTAAACACCAACTGGTATCATGTGTTATTCTGTTACTTCCCCTTGTACATAAGTGCTAAACAAGAACAAAGTAAAGCTTGCTTACTGCAAATATCTCTTGTCAAGGAATCTTAGTCATTCACCAAAAGCAAATACTCTCTCTCCTGGCAATCATAAAATGAGAAAAAGTATTTCCATTAAAAGAATCAGATAATTATTACTCTAGTCTCATAGGCTTAGTTGAATGTCCTCTCAATATGATCTTTTAGTAGTTTGTGACATTCATAGGTTTGGTGGTTTTTTGTTTGATTGTTTTTCAGTTCTGTCTTGCATAAATGGAAATATTTTGAAAATATTCGTGTGTTTTTTTCTTGAGTTTATCTTGAGCATCTAAAGATTTCCATTTTCTGGCATCATGAAATTACAAACGAAATCCATTCCAACAACTGTGGGAAGAGAGATGAAAAGCCAATAAATTTAGATCTATTCTAATTTATGATAACCATAAAATATAAAACACTCAGAGCAAGACTTGCCTTCTGTTTTGCATTTTGCAACACACCTGGCAGAATAGTCTCTACAAAGGGAATTGTCAGCTGTTCAGGCTTGGGGGTATTGCCCAGGTGCCTCCCTTGTGGCAGGGAGTTTCACACTGAAAGACGTACTGCT
>JAWWMU010000121.1:16544578-16557755 GCA_035048155.1 Cinnycerthia olivascens
CCCCCGCTCCATCCCCGTCCCGCGATGTCCCCACTGTCCGGTGGCGCGGTGCCGCCGGCCGCCTCCTCGGGCCGGGGTGGCCGTGGGGCGGAGTGGCCCCCGCGCATGGGTCTCTGAGGAACAGCGGTGTCTTTCTCTTGCAGGAGTCTCTGTATTCACTCGCTCTGAAATGCCTTATTAGCCTCTCCACGATTATCCTGCTCGGGCTCATCATCGTGTACCACGCAAGAGAAATCCAGGTAACGTTTCCTTCTGTGGGTCAGGGAGCATTTGCTCGCTTAAGGTGGCGGGGTGCGATGCGGTTTGTCCAGGGGAGCTGCGGCGGTATGTATTAGGCATGTTCTGCCGCTTCAGAAAGCAAACGTCTCTGCAAGCCTGCCGAAGTTGGTGAATGGACCTCAGCCCTGTACACGGGCACCAAACGACGGGCAGAGAGGAGCCGGGAAGCCCTGCCTGCTACGGAATTCTGCCTGCTATAGGCTGTTGTCTGAAGCTGTGCTATAGGATTGTTTAGCCCTGAGGTTATAACATGCTTTCTAGGTGATGTGCGTGTCGTGTCCGTACCAGATGTACAGGTATAGTCTTTTATTTCCCAATCACTAAATTTCATGCTGTGCGTTTTCTCTTGATGGCAAGGTTAATGGTCTTCACTGTGCAAGGTATGTAATCTTCAGGTGAGCTATCTGAAGTAGGATTATACTCTAGGAGTGTTTAAAAGGAGGGAGGAGACTGATGTTTGACTTGTTTCATTTAATGATGCAGTGTCTAGGAATGTGATCAGAGAAAAGTGTCAAGAAGACTAGGGCTGAAGGTAAGAGGAACATAATGGTCAAAGCTATAGAATAAATCTCGCAGATACTGTCACAGGTTCTGTCCAGGTGACTTAGTCCTAATTTTGGTTGTAATTTTTTTGACCAAGAAATGAAAACGTAGCATTTCAGCTCAACTGAGCTATACAACAGACAGAATTCAAAGTTTTGAAGAGAAAAACACCTTACTCATAGATATAGTGCTTTTGCTTTTTCATATTAGAGACTCCTTGAGCTGAAGACTGAAATGTCAGGTTTCAAGGGCAATGAAGACTTTTCCACTGGTACCAGTCAGTTAAATAAAAAAATTAAAAATATAAGAATTGTGTAGTACAATTCTTCTGTAGAAATGAATGCTGTAGTTTCAACATGAAATGGTACGTAGTCTCCTGCTTCGGGTAGTGTTTGAAAAGTATTATGTCACTGAAGCCGTTTTGCTAAATTGAATCCTGTTGAACAGTCTTGGCACATGCAAAACTTCTTTTCCTGGCTCAGAACCCAGGTTTTCTGTATTAATGTCAAAGATATTGAAAGCTATTAAATGATACTGTATTGAATAAACAAATGTTCTGGAGAGAGAGCAAAATTATAAACTACAGGAGTACTGATGAACAAGTTTCTTAATCAGTATAAAAATAAATAAGGAGCATTTCTGCAGTGTGGGAGCCTTTTCTGGTGTATCTTCCCACAAGTGTTGCTTCAGGAATGAACAGTGAAGCTGAAAACAAGCCCTCTGTATATGTTTAAAATATTCTGTGCACTTTTCAGAAACTTTAAGTGGAAAATTTTATGGAATTTTATGAAATAGTTATAGGTCCATGCAGGTCCCCCAGCTTATACTGAGTAATTTCTCCAGGATTCAATTGTTTGTTGGGTTTTTTCAGGTAAAGATTTAAAAATTTTCATTGTCTGAGGAATCAGATCTCATATGGATCAGAAAATAACAATTTTAAAAAATTATCATTCCATATTGGTTGCCTTTTTAACTGATTGTTTAAAAGAACCTCCTCATATGTGCAACTACATGGAAGGAGTTGTGTAATCATATGACTTAATCATGATTAATATAGTTTTCGGTGCTGCCAGACTGAACACAAGTATACCTGCCTGTAAAACAGCAATACCCCATGTTTTAGAATGAGAGACACCAGAAACTGCAGGAGTTATGACTGTGCCTGGAAAAGCTGCAGTTTCAGGGGGTTCTGTCATTGACATCAAAAATGAAAAGAAGTTCTCTGTTTCAAGGAGTTTATTAGAAGGAAAGGATGAAGTACCCTCTGTAGCTATTAGATATCTGCTCACTTTTGAATTTAAGCATAGTGTGCTTAAATGTGCACACAGTTGATTTTTTTTTAAAAAAAAGATGATGAGAGTGCGGGGCAAAGGCTATGTCAGTTCTACCGCAATAAAATTTATGTTGCTCTAGACAACCTGGAAAAAAAAAAGTATCTTTAAAATCCCTTGGCTAAGTATGTAACGTACATAATATTCTCAGAATGAAAGAAGATACTGTGTAACTCTGATAATGTAATATTTTTTAAATGACCTAAAAGTAGGCTGTTTTCTGAAGGCAGACATGTCAGTAATCCAAAAAATTGCTCTGCTCTGTGCAGAAGAATGCATAAGGTCTGTAGAACAGAGCCCACAGATGGTTGGTTGTGTCCTGGAGGACTTTTTGCACCAGCTATTTGTCAGTCCCATTCGTCTTGGAACATTCTTTTCTGATTTTTATCTGAAACATACTTAAATATTTGTTACAGTGTAAATGGGCAGGAATTCATTGAGAGAGCAAAATTTGTGCCACAGAACAGAAGAAGGTGACTGTATTCAGCTTGCGTCTGTGGTGTCTTTCATACTGATGTGAACTAACCAACCTAAGCATAAGTAGATTTTTCTACAAAGCATGAGGCAAAAAGAACTTTGGAAAATAAGGAGCTGACAGTGTAGTGATTATTACTGATTGAAGGATGAATACTGACTGAGAAACTCCTGGTGACCTAAAATGCTGGCAAGTGGAAATCAGCTTTTTCATTCTTTTCAGTAGTGTTTGACCTTGATTTATTGATGCGAAGATCAAACAGCCATGCTGCAAGGATATCCATGGGACAGTGCCTAGCAGCACAGCAGGTGGCTTTAGTGTTCTCTTGAAATGACATTGCTTGAATGTTTTGTTTTGAGAACAGTCAGCCAGTTAAACCAGTCTCTAGAGTTTGCCTGCTCTAGACTTGCTACTTTTTTTAAGGGAGTTGGAAGGGAAGTTTATGAAGGTTTGCCAAGATTCTTCCCAAGCCGAGAAGTGATACGGCAACGTAAGATAACTGAATTTTCGTCTTTTTTCCGTGGTGGGTGTGCGGTGGGGAGCTGGGGCGCCTCGGGCGCGGCTGGGGCGGTGTGGCGGCGCCGGTTCAGCACCGCAGACAGCTCCGCGCGGAGCGCCCGGGCCGGGCGGCCACAGCCGGGCACCTGCGCGGCTCTGCCCGGGGCTGCCCGGGAACCGGCGCATCGCTCTGCGTCTGGGAAAGCAAAGTCTCCAGAAGGGTGGTAACTGCAGTGTTTAGACAAGGCTAACTGGAGGGTTGGTGAGTAGTCTTCGTGGAATACTGGAACTGTTTTAAGTATTTTCCACAAATATGTTCTCATTGATGGCACTGTATTAGTTATTTTATATAAGTCTAGGAGTAAAAATGTGAGCTGTTACGAATTTTAATAAATGTGAGTTAGTGTTAAGAATACAATGAAAATCAGTTGAAAACAGTTGGGTTCAAATGTTAATTCATAACTTACTTTATCATTTCCAGAAAAGAGGATAAAAATTGTGAGCAAGTTTGCTTCACATCCTTTCCTCTTCTAGAAGAAAATCCTAATGAACAACAGTAACAGAGTTGGAGTTGAAGCTAGTGATAACCCCAAAATATGTGTTCATTTTTGTTCCATTTTTGTCATGCCTAATATGCTAAATGTTAAAAACATCATGCTTGGGAGATAATGAAATATGCATTGCTCTCCCTCTCCAGGCCTGTGTGGTTGTTGATCCAATCCTTCAGAAAAAGTGCTTTGTGTTTGAAAGATCAATGGGAAAAATGTAATTCATTATTATCCCAGCCTAGAACAGGTATTTCTCTGTCTGTTACTCCAGCTGAGAGTTTGAAGAGGCGAAGGAGGGAAGAGCTAAAAAGACAGCATCACCCAATTATCATAATAATTTTTGATGTATTAATTACCCACTTCATACATAAACATTTTGTTACTTAATACTAGTTTACATAATTAAAGCAGAAGCAGTATGTAACACAATTAAAATTGTATTCTTTAGAACTTACTGTTCCATTCCACATTTCTCTAGTGGAATTTGATCCATAAATAAAATGGAATTTAGGAAAGTTTTGAGTAGCAGTTTACATCGTAAAGCTGCGGTTTTTCTACTTTTATTTAAAAATGTACCTTTCTGCCTATCTCTAGTACAGTTAGAGGCAAAAATCCTTTTTAACTATGCACTCCTGAACTACTACTGACACTTTCCTATATTAATAAGGTCAAAAGGATTAAAATCAAAAGTCTGTGAGAATACCATTTGGAGATCTTTAATGTCTTTTGTTGGGCATTCCACCACAGCCGAGTATTTCTTGAGGGATGAAGGTCAGTGGAAGAATATATCCACTGGAACACTTCTTTAATTCTGGACTGCTTAGTGTATCCTTTCTGTAAATAAACATACTTCCTGTCCTGAATAATAGTAACCTGAGTATTGCTAACCTGTGTGGCCTCAGACAGCATTTGAGCCTCTTTTCATTCTCCCTGATACAGATGCTGTCACTCATGCAGAAACATGAAAATTATTGGTATTTGTTAAAAATTATTGGTATTTGTTAAAGCAAATAGAAATCCTGTGTGTATGTGTATGTGCATCAGCTGAGGTTTACTAACCAGTTTTTAAACATATTGTTAGTTCATGCTTTGACAGAACACCTGTGAAAAGGCTTGAAGACTCCAAGGTGTAAGGTTAAACTATTGCTTGCATAGCAGAGCCTCACAGGGCTGCAGGAAAAAAGCACCATCAGTTTCTGATGGTTCTGAAGTGGTGGGAAGATAACACGCTATTGATAGATTTGGAGTGAAACATTTTCAGTCTTCATTACCTTTCTATAAAATTACCACAGCTGAGAGGCCAAATGTCTTGCTGAAGAATCAAGAATCTTCTTTTCCCTGTGCCTGAAAACTTGAAAAAATGGAACAAACCAGTATCAGGTAATAGAAAAGAATGGTAGTAAATACATGATACCTGTTTATTGTGCAAATACATCCCATAATGCAATGATGGGAATAAACACAGTTTATGGGAGGTTCATTATCTTACTGGCATCAGTGGAAAGCTTTACGGTAAAAATTGTGCACTTGTGAACAGTTAAGCTCCCTTGCAGTTTCTTGTCATAAGAAGTAGTGCTAATTGTACAGAGCAACTTGTTTTTTATTTATCTGTTATTTATTTGTTTCTATTAATGTCATCATTTCACCTTCACTGGAGTGGTACATGTGCATTTCATTGTTTTGCTGGCAATCTTTTGACTTCGTGTGGAGTTCAACTTGTCTTTGCTTAGGTGTATTGAAGCATCAGGGATTGCTCACACAGACTAAATCGTCAGCTTGAGAAATGAATGAGTTAGACTATGAACATAGAGTGCAAGTCTGATGAAAAATTGCTGCAAATCCAGAAATAAACTTAGAGGGTTACTTAGCCTGATCTGAAGTCTCTTGAGAATTAGTGATTTTTTTTTTTTTTTTTGTGGTTATTCTAATAGAGTTTGAGTTGAGCAACAAAAAAGCTCATTGTGTGGCAGTTGATCAAGGATACAGTAACTTCATGTGCAGATTCAAAAATTCCCCTCTACCAATTAAGTTTAATACACATTTCACTTCTGTAATGAACAGCAGAAAATCACACAGGAAACCAAGGATACTGTATTTGACAAATTAACAGCGTATCTGTCAAGTTAACACAGTAGATATTTTTGTGGAAACAGTTTCAATTCTACCCAGTACATTTTTGATAGTATGTGCAGATCCTGTCATTGAAGGAACACTAGGTGCCCATTGTCTCTGGAATGCAGCACTGCAATGGATATGGCATGAAATGCAGGCTTGAAAATCCTTTCATGATGATCAGTGTTGGAAGAAGCAGTAAAGTTAAACATATATTATGCCTCTGTTTCCAGCAGGCTTCATTAGATTCTAGAAGGAGGTGGTACCTGATGGTCAGTATGCTGAGTGATTGGTCCAGCCAAACCTAGAGTTATCTGTTTGTATCTAGTGTTGTTCTGACTATTTTTTAATGAGGTTGTTAGAAGTTTTTCAAGACATAACAATTCATTATGAGATATGAGAAGGTATGTCATTGCTTCTGTTGGTGGAGGGAGAGCATAGAGAACATTTGTAACCACAGATCAGATTCTGGATTTGTATAGTGTAGCTTAGCTGAAATGAACAGATACTCATCTGCAGTGTTAGAGGCATTCTGCATGCCCATCTTAATGTGAAACTATTGTACATGTCGTATCTTTCAACTGTGGGACCTTCAGATTAGGAAATTCTATCAGGTACTTGATTGCAGCTCTTTTTTGCCTGACTTTTAAGTGCAAGTGTGCCAGAACTGACGTGTACATTAATGCTTTTTTGTTTTGGTTCTGGTTTGTATGTGATCTACTAAATGTAGTATCTTGGGCTTTGAGCTTGATTTGAGATGTATTTGACATCTGTGTTGAGTGAAGATCAGAACAGGGATGGCTGCTGTTTAGGACTTTGGAGAATTAAAATGTTCTCCTTCAATCAGCTGTTTTCACTGTTGATGATGAAAGTTGTCACCTTCCCTTAGTAGAGGACAAAATACTGCTCTGAGCCCATGATGCTCCTTTTAAGATGTAAATTGCCACTAAGAGAAGAGGCTGTAATTGATCTTGTAACTACCCTTCAGGTAAGCTGGATATATTGATCATTGTAAAAAATTTCTTTTAGGAACTGATAATAAGCTATAAAGTGTTCAAGAATTTTGTCAGAAAGTTGTCATAGCTTTGTTCTATAGCAAAGAGAAAAGTTGCATATCATGATAACACGCATACACACAAATAGAATTTAATTTTTCCCATACATTTTTTTTTTATTTAATTACTTAAATGACATTGCAGTGAAAAACGTGAATGGAAAAGCTTCTGTTCAATAAAAGTGATATGAAAAATATGCAGTGAAATATTTGAGGATCAAATCCTTAACACATAATGAGTGCTCTAAATTGAAATGCTCTAAAAATTCAATTAATTTAGATATTCACAAATATAGATCCCTTAGTGTGGTTATTCTTTATACAGAAGTATCACAATGTGATTCAGTTGTGTAAATTGACCTTGTCCCATTATTTTAATGAAAGCCACTTTAAGAAATATTGTCATGTGTCTGTCAGAAGATCAAAAGAAACTGTCATGACAACACACTTTACAGCTTAGAAATAATACTTTTGTAAAGGCAGCAGTCAAATATGAACATCTTATACTTTAAATTGGTTTGTCTGAACCCAGACTTTTGCAAACAAAAGTGTTCAGTTAACGTCATGCATAAATATTTTCATAGTTGCAGAGTATCACACATTTGTAACTTACTGATTCATTCACTTTTTCCAACTTTAACAGTCCCTGCAATTGTGCCCTTTCATCTCTGTGAAAACAGTCTTTAATAAGCATAGTTTTATATTGACATTTTATAAAAGGGCATGAATATTATATATTCCATGAAGGAATGAGAGGAACGAAGAGCAATGTTTATATTGTCTAAGGTGCTTCCTTATCTCTTTAATTTGGTTGGAGACAGACAAATCTTTTGGAATTAAATTCCTTTTGAGGAAATTCTAAACCTTTTCATGATAGATGGAAACACTCTTATGAGTTCCATATAAAGTAAATCAATAGGACATGCCTCAAATAACTTTAAAGCCCAGCTCTTAATCTTTTTAAGAGCAATGTGCTCAGAGTTTGTTGTTTTTTTTCCCCTACAGAAACATATTAAAACCTTATGTCAAAGTGGCAGCTTCTAAACTTTTATCTATACTAATACTATAGAGTTATCTTGATATATAGGGAAGAGCTGGGTTCTCTGTTATATGACTCACCAACATAATTGTTTATGGAATTCTAATTGAATACAATTATAAAGTTATTGAAGGCTGCAGGAACCATGAGGGTCAAAAACAGGGTATTAAGAGGTTGTATAGGTGTAACTCTAAGTATAGTTCCTCTTCAAAACCCCTGCTTGTAAAAGGGTATATTTGAAATAAAAAAATAATTGATAAGTAAATGTATGTGGACTGATATCTATAGTTTTTATTTTCACATATGGATAAAGATCTTTATGACCTTTCTTATCTGTATTCTGTAAAAAATAATGTAACTGTGTGACTTCCACAAACAGTTACACATCGGTTCTGTGATTCGATGAGTAGGTGTAAGATAGTCTGAAAAGAAGGAAAAGCTTTTATAACAAGTGTTTATATTGTAAAAGTATTTCATTGTAAAAGGCAATTACCTGGACAATTTTTTTTTGCCACATAAAGAATGTTTTTATGAAAGGGAACTCTGAGACTAAGAATTCAAGTGCTGTGGAAGTAATCTGGGGATGACTTCATAGCTAGACTTGAAGCTCAGGCTTGCCTATCTTGTAGTCTTATGCTCAGATCAGTCATTTGTCATGTAAATAAGATACTGTAATTGCCATCCATCTATGCCTATAACTTTCAAGAATTATATGCCTACTTCAGCAGATGTTCCAAAAACTGCAATATAAAATGAATGCACTGCTCCACAAATGAGATACTACTCTTCATGAAGCTTTTTATTCCTATTAAAAGTTTTTATTCCATCTTTCATAGCTCTGCAAGTTCTGTAGCATTCCTACAGGTATACACTGCCTTCCTTATAACTTCCCTCTTATGGTAGTATCTTTCACTAGAGTAATGCATTGTGAACCAAGGCTTCATTTTCAGTCACTTAACAAAACAAAGATTCACTCTAATTGGCGAATGGCATTTCTTGTTTTGTGATAGTTGTTGCGCTTTTAAGAATATGATCTATTGCAGCTAGAAAATAAGGCATGTCTTTAATTAAAAATAAAAATGGCGCAGTAACTTTGGCTCAGTCTGCACCATTGCATCCACAATGTAAATAAATAAATACAAATAAAATCCTCATGCATAAGAAATCAGAATTCAGTCTGGGAACCTGGAGAAAGACTGAATGTCCAGGTGTGACCTGACAGCACACAATAAATTATCTCCTAGCTAAACAAATAATAAAAATTATTAGAAATAATGATCCTGAGAATTCACTGATAGCATCTAATTGAATGACATTTTCATCAAAATTATTCTCACTGTGTTTCTGATACAGTATTAGTTATTGTTTTTACACCCGTCATGTACAATTGACTTCAGAAGAGGATCTGTATTTGGGAGTACCTAACTTAGTGGGGTCTTTAGGGCATTTCAGTTTAGATCATCCTTATTATGCATTAATTATTTGATCCTCAACACCTTTGTTATCATTAAAATATTTTTTCAGGAGGGCATGAAAACTCTTGAATTTATGAATAGGCTAAAGTTCTCTTAACCCATTTCCCCTTGGCCATTTGTCTGCAGTAGCAATAAAGCTCAGTTTTGACCATGCTGCTACTAGAGCCAGATTGTAGTGGGTTCTTTTTTTGTAAAATCCTTTGTAGTATACTACCTCTGAATTTTTCTTCGGCTCTATATAAGTGGGCTAATACAGCAGAAATTCTCATCCATCCAAATTCAAGGATAACTGAAAAGGTACCCTGTGGCAGCTGCTACAGAACATGATCCTTGTCTGACTGTGTCATGGGTAAAATGAGTTCACACAAAGACCACCCCATTCTTTTGCCGTTATTCAGTATTAGGCTTCATTGTAAAAGCAAATAATTTACATTCTGTGTTGATTTTTGCAGTATGATAGTTTAGATTAATTAAAACTTCATGTGGTATGATGGACAAGTGCTAGACCTGATATATTGCCAATTCAGTTTTAGTATAGTTTTAAGCAATTTAATGGCACAGCGTTTTAAAAAGATATTGATATAAGACTACCCATGGCCAGTCTGATTTTCAGATTCAGTTGTCAGATAGTAAAATGTTTGGTTCTCTTTATTAGCAGCCATATATGAATAGATATTTGTCTACCTCCCAGAAACTGAATGGGATGAGGAGAGTCTGATGAGAAATTTAACACTGTTGCTGTCAGCTGGCAAGCCATTCTTCTCCCCCACCATTTGACATTGGGAAGAAAAAGAGGGGACAGGTTGTTGTTTTTTTTATATCCAGCTTGTGATCAGAGATGTCCAGTTATCCAAATTTAATAGTCCTTGCATTTCACCTGTGTTTTTTGTGTATATGTTGTGGCTGGTAATGTACTATGTTAACTGCTTGATGTCAGAATTTTTGCTGCTTTAGTTATGTCCCTTTGAGCATAAGGATTGTGTCAATAAAGCTTTATGAAACATTTTGAACAGCAATTTTATGTGTAAATTATGGATGATAAGGGGATTGAGTGCAATCAATGCAAACATGTTTGATGTATTTGGTTTCTAGGGATCTTAAAAAAAAGTTACTTTGAGAACAGGTCATCTTTTACCTGACAGCTGCTGTAAACCAGACTTGATGAAGCTGTAACATTCAAATAATTATTGGGCAGCAAAAAGAACTTTGTATACTGAGACATAGGCTAAGACATTTTTTTTCCCTGAGGAAGCAGGTGCACTCATAATTAGTAATGATTAAGTAAAATGATATTTTGCCTATTAAGAAATACAAGTAAATACCTGTAAAGAAACTTATGCCTCTGTTTATTTAACCTGATGTTGAAAACTGCCCTACTTAAAGATATTTTAAGTTGATCTTTGAAGCAGTTTGAAGACTTGATCTGCTATGTGGTTTAGCCAGAAGCCCACTTCAGGCCTTCAAGAGAAAAAGCTATTAAGTACATACCTCCTTTATTGATGCCCCCTCAAAATTTTATTTGCTGGGACGAATTATAGAGACATTTGAATATGGCCAAATGCCTCTAAATACTTGGAGTTAGTGCATAACTATGTTTATTAGGATTTTTAAATACACAAGTACTTTTAACTCCATTCTGCTTTTCCTTCTGCACAATATACTTTCCCTTATTTTAGTAGTCACGCTTTAGGACAGTACTTGGATTTTATTTTTCCATATTTGTAGTTGTTTGTAACATACACTTGAATGAAATTCTGGGTTAAACTGTGTTTCCAAGATAGTAAAAACACCTAGAGGGACTTCATGGTTCCTGTGGTGCTGGTGTGTACTCACCCACTGTCATTTAAATAAATATGTAATCAGTTTAAAAAAACCCGAGCATTCAAACTTTCTTACATACCTGAAGTATTTATGTAATAAGTAAACACTAGAGGAGGAACTCAGAAGACAGGTTCTTGTGTATATGATGTGTTTGTACCCATCATTTCCTAAAAACAGTTCCTAATTTAGGGTCACTCTTGTGCCCCTTTGGCAGAATGACTGAGTTAGCTCATCTTATTTAACCTCAGATTCAGTGTTTCTTCCTTTAACTTCTGTCTCTCCTGCAACAATATTGCCAATTTATTCATCCTTCATTTATTTATTTAAAATACATCCTTTATTTTTAATTGGTTCCAGTTTTCCTAGTAGTAATGAAGCTGATCATCCCTGAAGAGAATGAGGCTTCTCTTGCAGTGGCAGATGGCAGTCCTTTTGGGAAGTGGTATTTTCTTCCTGAAATGTTCCAGAGACCAAATTGGTGGTTTTTTTTTCCTTTGAATGAAAAAAAACAAATCCTAAATGAAGAATTGCAAAATAATTATTTAACATTAATAACATAAATATAGTTAAATGCAGATTTCTTCCCAGTGACTTATGCATCTGCAAGAAGAATTACTTTATTTCTCAGGTACTCAAAATGGAGGAAAAAATAGCACAGACCACTATGTTTCTTGATATATGCATTCTAAAAGTCAGTTCTACAAAATAGCACAGTTGTTTTGTAGGAAGATATGCTGTGTTCTTCATATACAAAGTTTTGCTGCTCCAGTGCAAAGCTAAAATCATCCCTTACTTTAATCAATGTTTCCATCCTTGTACTATCAAGTTCAGTGTAGTAGTTGAAGCAGACCTAAAAGACCCAAAGAAGTTTTTGAAGAGTTTTTTTTGGTTTTGTTGTTGTTAGAGATTATTTTATTACCATGGTTTTTTATTCAGTGTGGTCATTTTTTTCTTTTTTTTTAATTTATGAAGGTAGATCTAAGCAATCCATTTACTTTGCAACTTTCCCTTTTAGATATAATAAAACTGGCATAGATTTTGTGCACTTTTTTAGCAGGGAGAGTGTGCCAGAGTGGGCCAGCAAAAGCACAGGGCAGTGCAGATTGAAAGCTGATGGGAGCTGAACTCGAAACAAGATGTGGTGTGGCTAGGTTAGGTTTCTGGTAGGTTTCTTAAGGGCTGGCTACATCCAAATAACCTTGTTCAGTCCTTAGAGATGCTCCAGACCCCTCAGCACTTTGTGGCCTCCTGTGGACCTTCTCCAGTAGCTGCTTGTCTCTGTTGTACTGAGGAGCCCAGAACTGGACACAGCACTCCAGATGTGGCCCCCCTAGGACTGAGTAGAGGGGCAGGATCACCTCCCTCTCCACCTGCTGGCCGCACTCTTCCCGATGTGCCCTCGGACACCGCTGGCCCTCCTGGCCACAAGAGCACTGCCAGCTCATGGCCAACTTGTCATCCACCAAGACTCCCAGGTACTTCTCCACAGAGCTGCTCTCCAGTAGGTCGGCCCCCAACCTGTGCTGGTACTTGGGGTTACTCCTCCCCAGGTGCAGGACCCTACGCTTGTCTCATTAAGTTTCCCTGGCCAAGGGAACTCCAGCCTATCTAGGTCTCACTGAAAGGCAGCACAGCCTTCGGGTGTATCAGCCACTCCCTCTGTTTTGTTACTTCTCTGTTATTCTTCTTGCACTTCAGTGGTGTTCGGGGCTTTGTTAAATCATGCTGCATCTGTATCTGCCTGGCAGATATTATTGATTCTCAAAGCCACACCCAAGACTTTTTGAAAACTTCTGATGCTGGATAGAAGCCTTCTACACGTGGTAACTTAAGGAGCTTATTTTGATTGTTTTAAGCAGCACAGGGGGTAGGATCTGAAACGTTGGTAAAATGAAATAGCTATTAATTTAAGAATATGGTTAAAATGAAGGAATACCTTTCATATACTTTGACAAGTAGAAACTCCTGTTTCAGTCAATTCAATTGAGTCACATAGTGGTTA
>JAWWMU010000121.1:16570318-16583794 GCA_035048155.1 Cinnycerthia olivascens
TTACCTTCCTTTGGCTCAAAGCTCCCTGAAAGGAGAATGTGCTACTGGCAGTCAGATTTCTTCAGTGGTGGCAAACGTTAAAAGTTAAATATTCAAAATAAGCAATGGTGACCTGCCATCATCATGGCTTGTACCTAAGCTGTGAATGAATGGTTCTCAGCCTACTAGTCTTAATTCCTGGTTTTGCACAGTGAATGTAGCTTAACTTTAAATGTTAATTTACTGTTCTGTAATATTTACATCTCAAAGCAATTAATAACTAAAACCACATGTAACCAATAGCGTTTTTGTTACAAAATTTATAAATAGACCATCAGCTCCATTATTTTATCATACAATGAAGGCAACAAGGGAATCTATTTACAGAAATACATTGATGAATGTCTGACATGCATAACCTAGATATAAATAAGAGCAATCAATAGAAATAAAATATTCCTTTTCTAGGTGTATCCATAAGGATTAATAGCTAAATAATGTGTTCTTTTGCTGCTTGAAAACCAAACAGTTATGTATATTTAAGGGAGGAAGCATATGCACCATTCTTATGCATCTAGAGTTTGTCGTTCTTTTAAATTCATATTTTCCTTCCCTTTGAAAATGCTGTTTGTGTATTCTTGGCAAAAGATCTTTGGGAATATAAGTAAGAATATTCTTCAGTTTGTTTAGGTTATTAGAATTATCCTTATAAATATGGAAAGTAGCAGTAACTGATGAAGTGTCACTGGATATAGTCATTCCTTCACAAAAAAATATCAAGCCAAAGGAGATCAGTATTTCTGTAGTCCAAAAATAACAGATCCAACTTTGAGGGAGTGCAAAAGATAAAAAGTTAGAAAACAAGCAAAAAAATAATCTACTTGCTTAATGAAATAAAAAAAATCTGTCTTTCTGACTAATTAGAGCAAAAAAACTTTTCTTCAGTTAAATTCCCTTTTATTTACAAAAGACTTATGTGTATATCAATTCTAGAATAGAATGAAATAGAAGAGTTCAGGTGTATTTCAAAAATTATGAGTAAAGTGAAAACTTTTCTGTCTTTTCTGTTCAGACAGAACTCACAGGGCGCTACTTACCTGCTTTCAAGGACTAAAAGTTTTTTTTTTAAATTAGTCTTGAATCAATAAAACATAATTAAGAGAACAGTGTTTGTTCTGGTCAGTGAGAATGGTTATACGCTCTTCAAATTCTTTGAGATACAAAAGCAATTTATGGAATTTTTTTATCATTATTTCATTACTGGATCCTAACATAGTCTGATCCTCATATTTTTAGATGTGATAATTGAATATTTCTTCCCTCCTTTGACCACCATTTTTAACTATTCAGAATATTTTGCTTTAAAATGAGTAAAAACTGTTTGCCATAGTAGACCAAAAGCAATCCTTATAAAATAGGGCCATACTGAAGCAAAAATTGATGTCTTGTCACTTCAAAATAGAATTTGTTGCTCCAATAGTTTAACATCTTTGAAAAGTGCACCCTGAAGAGTAAATTTAAGCTTTTCTACTGGTTTTCTTTTGCTCCTTGGGCAAAGTGAGTAGTATAGACCCTGGTTGTCTCTTCAATTTGAATAAACTTCCAATATGCTGACTGAACTCCAGCCTTAGATATTGAAGAGTGGCTTCTATTGGGAATTTACAATTCAGTCCTAAAAATTCAAATTTATGAGGTCAATACAAGTAGTATACTGGAAGTGTGTGGAATTATGCAGTTCAAGGGAATTAGTGGTTTTATGGTGGGAAACATGAGGAGGTACTTTTTCAATATTTCATATGTTCTTTATTTTCCTTTTCTGTGATTTTACCCTTTTAATTTGTTGTCTCAATAGCAGATTTTTCTTGCTTTTCTTTCTTTCTTTCTTTTCCTTGAAAAGTTCAAAATCAGCTATAGTTTTTACTACAGCTGTTCTTGAAATGGTAAATTATTCACAACATCACTTAGAGGCAGTAAGTATTTGTGTGTGTTGTCATTCACACTTGTGTTCCCCAAAACACTGACATTATACTAGTTCAGAGCTCAGGCTAATCAATCTAGAACATTTCTGATTGAGAAAATAGAACATGAGTCTACTTGCAGTTGTTTTCTCTCTAAACCAGATTGATAGCCAACATTTCTTTTTAAGCCTCGTTCTGTGATAAATGAAATCCACTGATGAAATTCCTGTGGCTTTCCACAAGAGTGGTTCACTGAATTGAAGTCTAATAATTGAGTATTGAAGGCATCAGTGCAATGTGAATTGCACAAGTATCTTGGACTATTTAGGTTGCAAGCTTCTGGGTCAGGGCTTGTCTTTGAACTGTGTTTCCATGCTGCTCAGCACAGTGGTGCCCAAGAATAACATATATGTGATACTGCAGTACTAATAAATGTAATAATTTCTAGTGTGGAAAAAGGGGGCTAAAAGCTTCTGAAGAGTAGTGATGTTCAGATGAAGATGGTGCCTTCATGTGTTGAAAGAGCAGTTTAAGCTGAACTGTTCAGTTTTGATGGATGCTCACTGTGCTGACAGCCTGTGCTGAGAACACTGCCCAGGCAGGAATTACGCCTTGCTAGCTGGCATGTTTTCCCTGTGTACTCCCTGCCTCAAGTGGAGAAGCCTGAGGCAAGAGCCTCGGTAGTCTTACTTGCAAAGGGAAATATATATTCTTGTTGTTTAGGTGGTGGGACCTCCAAGTCCCCTGTCTGGTAAGGTCAGTGGAGCTGTGCTCCTGGCAGGTGTGTGCAGGCGCCGTGCCCAGCACTGCGCTGCAGTCTCATCTCTGGCTGCCTTGGAACAGCCTGGCACTAAACATGAGTCTCTGTACTGTACTGTACTTTGTATGCCATGCTTGTGACACAGGGATTTAGTGTACCTTCTGTTGCCAAGCCTGACAGCAAAAGAGAACAGTCCCTAATCACTGGTAAGGTGCAATGAAGGTAAAAAGTACTCCAGACATTCCGGAGTAGCAGGTACCTGAATACAATGAGAACGCACAGAAACAGAGGATGTTGGTGCTGGGGCACTGAAGCTTGTGCAGAATCTGAGGAAGCCAGTGGGCTTGCATTAGCTTAAAATCCTTTGATGATGGGACTACAATGATTACATCTGCCTGTATAATTGTGCAAATCATGCCAAGTTGTTGGCATGAGCCTTAGATACAAACTTAAGTATCAGTATAAGGAATTGTACACAGGCCTGAAAATTGGTTTTGCAGTATTTAGAGTTTTTTTGTTTGTGGGGGGTTTGTTTTTAAAAATTTTATTTATTCCATGAATTAACTAAATATTTACAAATAACTTTGACTTGCAAAAGACTACTTAAATTGTGAAAGCAGCAGTAAAAACTGTTGTATGCTGTCTTTAAAACAATAAAACCTCATTAAATCTGTAACTGCAGAACAGAAAATTTTTCTTACTATAGGTGTTAATACAGTCTTCTATGACAAACATGGTCAGCTGAAAGTGTAAAATATGTATTCACTTAATATGAATGGGATTCATATTGTGGGTATACCAGACTTCAAGAGTGTGTGTGTCCCAGGCATAGGAATACAATGATACGTTATTCACCAGTGCTTATTTTGTTTGCTGACATTATGAAGTAGGCCATTGGTCATGTTAAAGAATATCTTATTACTTATAAAGTTGAGTAGATACAAATGTAGTTCCATAGCATTTGTTTTGTCTCATTAGACTGGCTGCATTAGAAATATCTTGAGTTGTAGGCACTTTTGTAGTACAAAGCAGAAAGATTTTAAAAACCTGGGACTTGAAAGTTATGTGTAGGACTGGATAAATTAACTTTATTTTTCAGAGATCAGGATTTTCTATAAAGCTGGAATACTAAAACTTGACTTTTCCACTTGCAGCTCTGTGATCCAAAGGTTTTCACTTACTATGCCTGTGCTTCAGTTTCCTTGCCTGTAGTGCTGTGATCCCTCTTTTGCAGCAGGCTGTGCATCTTCAACATGTGCTAAGAGACACTAGAAGCAAGGTATACACAGCTTGAAAGTGCAAAGCAATTTTTACTTACTAGGAAGTAAAATATCCAAAAGCATAAGCTGGAATTTAGTGGACTACTAGACTAAACATTAGGACACTCACTAGCCCAGTAAGACACCAAAAGAGCTTTAGTTGGCCGTGCAAGAGGCAGCTAGGCAGTAAAGGTCTGCTCTCCACAGCTCCCTTTGTGCTACAGCATTCCTGTTTCTTGCCATGCTGCTCTGGTATTTTGTCCAGATACATTTTTCTCCAGATCTGGATGGATGATCCTCCCAGCCTGCAGTGAGATCAAATTGCTTGACTGGCTTTCTGGTTTTGGTTTTCTTTGCTTCAGCACTTTATACCTTTCCACATTGGGAATGACCTTGAATACTTGAACTATAGACCATACCTCTCAAGAAGAGGGGATATAGTTCCTTTCAGTTAAAGCAAAAATTGGAGATTGTTACCCAAAGTATTGCTAACACATGCATATCCATTTTAGAATATGATAAAACTCTTGTATCTTGCTGCTGAGCTCAGCGGCTGAATTTTGATTTTATTTCTTTTATCTTTAAATCCTTTTATCTTTGATTGGGTGTTTCTTTCATAGGAAATACCCAACAGCAGACTAGGAAAGGTACAAAGAACATGGTTTTAAAGTAGTGACCTTCTGGTCATTGCGTGGTAGAGCAACCAGTTAAACAGAAATGTGACTAAAAATCTTTAAAAGTTTGGGGTGCTGCTGTCAAAACCTATATGGTTCAACCTGTAGCCTGATGGTCTCATAAGTTGTTTAGCTTCTGCCATGAAAAATCCATGTTCAGAAAGGGATGCTGATGGAATAACTCTTGATAAATTATTTAGGAGTTAACAGTTCTGTGATATGAAAGTGTCATTTTTTTTTTTTTAGATAAGATTTTAACCAGTATTATTTGTAAAATGTATTATCTTTTTATTAAACACAAGAGACACCTAGCAGAAATACCTTGTCTTAGTTTACAGAAAGAACTGTGAGCAAGTCTGTGTTTAGCTGTCTCATACGATCTGGGTATTTTTTAATGAAACAAAGCATCAGAAAGTCAAGTTATGTTGTTTCCTCAGCTGCTGTATAAAAGTTAAATTGAAGAATTTTATGTAGAAGGAAGAAACAATATTTACTCCCATTGCAATTTAATGCTCCTGAGAGGAGAAGTGTATTTTGGCTGAGCATGTTTTCCTTTTTTTTGGCTGTCACCTCTCTAGTACATACAGGGTAGATGTAGGACATAAGTTCTAAAGGAGAGAAGCTGCTCCCGTGGTCAGCTCTGGCAAAAGGTGCAAGCAGAGCGTGGAAGGTATTTTGGTTGTAATCAGTTGCGCCAGCAGGTCAGTTGCTTTGGTTTGAATTCAGTAGTTGTTTACAGTACACCTGAGGGAGAGACTTGGCTGTGGGTTTGTAGCACATGCCTCACCTACTGCTGGGCTTGCAGTGGGGTAGGAGAATGTGGAGGGTGCAGATGCTGTTTGGAAGTGCAGCCATCAAGCTTCAAGGCATGCTTTCGGTAGCTACAGAAGGATGACATTAATCTTTATTCCGTGTTCTTCAGTCACCACATTCTTTGTAGTTACTGAATAACCTGAATTTACCAGTTTGTAGACACTCTAGTTTAATTGGCTTGACCTGAGAATTGTCCAGAATATATACATGACCTTAGTGTCAGTTCAGGAGCTGGACTATGCATTTTTTGGGCAGGCAGCGGTACATGTAGAAAACTTTGCAAAATATTTACATTAAGTAATAGCCTTCTGATAAAAACAATGTATGTTTTCACTGCATTTCAGAAAGAAGATACTTGTTCTAATTCCTTGAGTTAAAGGTGACCTCTTATTATTTTGTGCTAAAAAGAATGCAGTGGATGTAATTGGCAAAGCCTCTCACAGTCTGAAATCAGATACAACATTCCCTAAAACTGAACAGAGATTTCAGATCAAGTATTCATGCCCAATTTCTTTTCTTTTTAACTCTGTTTTTAATCATTCAACTTTTCAGAAAATCATGATAGACCTTCAGACTAATGAGCTTCTAAAATTGTAACCCTGACTGTTTAAACTTTGATGTTAAATTGCAGTCTTTCACAGTAGATTCTTTCCAAAGTGTTCAAAGGCAAATTATATGTTACATTTAGTTAATTGAACACCTTGATACTTGTCAGCTTTCAGTAATACCTTCTGCATTAATTTTCTTCCTTTCCCAAGCCTACAAGGATTTAGCAAAAACTGTGCATGATAATTCTTAATAATACTGCTTTCAGAGCAGCATTTTCTCCTTGCAAGCAGATCACATCAGTTGCCTTGCTTGTTCCTTGTGTGCTGGGAGGCAGAAGACCTGCTGACGCAGTCAGTGTGCCTCAGCAGGACATTGTTGTCCTTCAGTGATTGTGTTTCTGGTGTTGTGGGGTATGATTTCTCTTGATTTTTAGAAAATCACCTCTAGCACAGATAACAGGCCCAGAAGCAGATACTGTGTCCTGTTCTAGTGGATCTAGTGTTGTACAGGAGACACAACAATCTGTACCAGGAATTGCACATTCTATTAGTTTCTTCTAATTTTTTTTCAAAGGAAAAGAACCATTTAGACTCCAATAATGTTAGCATTGTTTTAGTAAAATCAACCCTGGCACTCTTCTGTTGTTGAGGTGAGTGGCAGTAGCATTTTTGGTAGTATAAAACACTGGAGTGAAGGTTTCATTATATGAACAAAAGTATACCAAATATATACAAATAATTTTTAAATTCACAAAAGTGAATTAAACAGTGCTTTGGTTTTTTTTTTAGCAACAATCTGCATTTTTTACTGACAAAGAGGATGTTCTGTTTGTTGAAAATAGCATGAGCTAGAGAATCCATCCTATAATTCTGTTGTGACCTTGACCAAAGTCATTTAAGCTCTTTGTGTCTATGTCATGTGTAGAATTATGTTTACTGCTATTGCTTCCTGTGATGTTCCTATTCTGAATAACAAAATATTTTTGAACTTAGCAAGCAAAGGATTCCACCAAAGTGTGATTGCAGTACTGATGTTTTATATTGTTTCAAATTATTGTACAGGTAGAGATGCAATCTAGATATACTTATTCTGAGAAACCAGGTGAGAGGCATGAAAATAGAGGAAATGTTAATTCTGCACGCTTTCATTTTTCTTTCTCATGCTTTTGGGAAAGATATTTAGAATACACAAGCCGTTTCCTGCTGAAGTTCTTGAGGCTGCACAATAGCTCCACACGTACTTCTCCAGTCCAGACTCTGGAATCTGGAGGACAAGTTGACTGAAGCTGTACATCATGGAAAAGAAAGACTATGGATCTCATATATTTTCTAGGCGTCTTTAATCCATATAGCTGGAATTCTTTTTCCTCTCTCCCTTTAAGGAAGTCACAACTGAATTTTTGGAATTCAAAGGATGCAATCAAGGGTTTTTTCTTTTAAACATGAAAGATAATTTTTTTTTTTTTAGTCACATAATTTCTTGAGTTTTCTAAAACGTAACACTCAAATGTAGTTGAATTCTTTCAGGAAAATTTTTCTATGTATACATCTATCTATCTATCTACAACATATACTTGTTTATAAATTTTTAAAATGATACAATTGTAGCTTCAGAGGTACAGCTTAGGTGTAATGTGGCCCATACTCTACTCAAATGAGACAAACATTTACAATTCAGTGTCTGGTTTTTCTTTTCCAAGCCAAATATGCTGTAGTCTCAGACTTGTTTATTCTTTAATGTCATGGACTTTTACTAATGGAATAAAGTGTCTTTGACCTGCAAGAAAATTTTCATTTCTCATTTAAAATGAGGGGGTGAAAACCCCCAAATAAATAGTCTCTTTTTGCTGCTTTTTGTGATGCTTTCAAATTATACTTTCAGATACTTTTTATGAAGCAGGACAGCTGGAACAGTTAAAATACCAGAAAAGTTGTAGCTCTCCAGTCACATTTGGAGTTCTTAAAAATGCTTATGATTACTTTTTCCTACTGGATTGAGTTTGTCTTGTATTTGTAAAGTCTTGCAAGTCAAATAAGTGAATGGAGGAGGCTTAATAATTCCCTAAGGGTGCCATTCTTGCTAGAACTAGACCTGCTTGTGCATATTACACTTTCTCTGTATTTGTTCCATCAATGAACTCATATCATCTCTTGGGCTAAGAGAGCACTGTAAATTAGATTTCAAGTTTGTTTAACATTTCATCTTCCAGCTTGTTGTTGCAAGTTAATGCTAATTATGTTGACAGCCTTTATGAAGCATTCAACACTCTGAAAAACGAAAAATTAGTAACAGTTAAAATTAAATCTAGTATTCCTAGCAAATTAGTATAGTTACAGACAGTGGTCCCTTAGTTACGCATGACCCCTGATTATGTGCTTGCCTGTCTAAATCTTGACCAAGGAACTGAGTTGAAGCATGTAAATCACGTAGATAACTCACTTATCTACCGTATGATCCCATAGAATTTGCCAGTCGTGTAAACAAAAGGCATTAGATAATTCCTGGTTTATTAAAGGGCTCTTCCAGTACATTATATATAGACTCTAAGACACATGCTTCAAGTGTAGATAGTGCAAAAGGTAAGTTCTGTTGCCACGCCATCCAGAATACTCCCCTCCATTAAAAATAGAGTAAAAATACCGAGGATTTTTTTCTGAAAATGTCATCTGCTCAAATTCCTTCAGAGCACAGAATTTCATTTTTTTCTTCAGTACTTCATCGGAAGCAGTTAAAATGCAGTTAGAAGATCTTGAATGAAGGCAAAGGTATAAGGCAACAAAATTATTTTGGTAAAAAGAAAATATCAGTAGAAAGTGTTCTGTCATGTTCATAGTCTTTAGAAAAAACAGTACAAGATCATTTGTTTTGGTAAATATTTGTCATTAAAATGAGGCTGATCCCTATAAAAGTTATTCTATCCTGAAAGCAAATGGCAAACAAACTGAAAATACAAGGTTTTTTGCCTGACAATCAAAAAGTCAGATTTTATTCTTTTTAATGACAAAAGGGGGGAGAAAATTACAAGGTTCAGACTTCATATAATCTCACGCTGACATTATAACAGAATTTGGTAACAAAATGTCAAAGCCTAAAATAGCGCAAAGAAAACCATAATTGCATCTAGCATATTTAACATATTATGGTGAGGTCTCTTAAGCCTTTTCTTTTTGGTTGCATTTAGGTGGGCAACACATCTGTCTTCAAATGTGACACTGCAGAGGTCTGTATAAGCAAATGAGGATGATGTTCCTTTATTACCATCGCCAGAGTAAAGTACTACGTGTAGCTCTATTACACTTTTTCTAGCCTATCTGAAATTATGGTATTCTCTCAACTTGCATTTGCCTTGAGGAGCTTGTGGCAGAAGTCCATCCTGTAGCTGTTCCATGTAAACTCACTCCGCTGTAAGACAAATGGTAACAGAGTCACAAGAATGTCTTCTGTGCAGATAACCCCTCTCAATCCCTGTAAATTAACATCTCTACATTAATCACATCATAAAAATTTACTCCCAAGTATTTTCCTAGCCTTCTGATTCGTTTGACAAAGAGAACAAAATTTCAAAAGAGAGAGCCCTGAAGATTTTTTTTCTTAAATATTGACAATCTCATGCTGAAGTTTCATACATAAAAAGTAAGTGGAAAATATTTGTTACAAGTGCTCTCTTTGTTTCCTTTCCCACAGAGCAATCCATAGTTATGTTTTTATACTTTATGTTTCAGAATATTAAATGTAGCCCCCAGTACTTCCCTAATGAATGAACTGTTAGTGAGATCTGGTACAACTTTCAGCTGACTTTCAAATGTACACAGACTTTGGGTTTAGAATTGTCTTTAGTAATATTCAGTAAAATCTGTTTAGTTTCAAGCAGTGACTTACAGAATCTAAACTGTAAATACAGCCATTCCTTTTTATAAAAGAAATTAAAATATAATTGACAATAAGTTAAATTTGGCTGATTTAAGTTCAGCATATAGCTGCAGCAGTGTTCCTGATACAGTGTTAAACTAGTCCCCGGTTCTGAGGAACTCAATGAAACTTGCACTGTCTGCAGGATTCTGCTCTGATCCAAATTAAGTAAATTCTATCTAGATTTTTAAAATGCTGTCATATTTAAACCGGGTTTATTCTCCAGTTTATCTGGAACATACATTTTGATGAATCTAGTATTCTGTTTTTCAGTTCTAAAGGAAAGGGAATTGGCATGGGCATTTTATTATTTTAATTTTTATTTTATTTTATTTTATTTTATTTTAGTAATCTGTTCCCCAATGTCCATTACATTAGAGAACTTGCATATGTTGCTAAAATGGTTGATATCCTAATGAAATTTGGACAAAAAACCTCAAACCAGCAACCTTTATGACCATGAACTTGTAGTTCATTCCTTTTTATAGAAGGCAATACATCAGCTACAGAACTAGTAAATTTTGTGATGATAAAATAGTTTCATTGCAGAAAAATGCCTCTGTCGGAAAGTGTTTTTGAAGAATTCAGCATAATCTTTGCTATATAATTTCACCTCTTCCTGTTTTCTCCCCCATAAAAGGCTAACTTTTACCTAGTTCTGCTGTTTTATGTCAGAAAAAAAGAAAAAGATAAGTTACATTTAAAGTCTGTAGGGATTAATTCTATTTCTACTTTCTGAAATTTTTATTTCTAAAGTTTTTCTTCAGCAAACTAATTCAGAATCTTTAGATATCAGTTGTTTCTGATAAAATAATTTTTAAAAAAATCTTTCCTTCTGAGAGGGGCTTAGGTATAAAATAGTATCTCCAGAGGAAATGCAAAATGCTAGATAAGGGAAAATTTTAGAAGGTTTAAAATTAGTTGGCAGTGAATATAACGAATGATTCACAGTAGAGCTCATTAAGAAACTCTTTGATTTTGAATGATTTCATATTTTTATTGTAATGCAGCTTTAGCCAGTGCTTTTGCGGATCTTGAAGAATAAAAGCAAACTTTAAAAAAAAAATTCCTTCTTATTGTATTGACTAATTTTAATGATTAGACTGTGTAAAAAATATGGCTGTAAGGAAATATGCATGCATATCTTTTAAAATAAGATTAAAAGGTACTGAAAAATAGATGTCCCACAACCTTACTTATGTCACTTCAGTTTCCTTCTTTTGTTTTCATATATTTTAACATCACATTAATTGCATATTCATAGTAGCTTTTTTTACAGAACAGCTTCTGATAAAGATAATATACAGAACTACAGAAGGAGCAACTCTTGGATATTTCAGATTTTATTTCTAATAGTCAGTGTGTTTGCAGTCACTGTCCTTTCTGGATTACTTGTTGAATTTTGCTTCCAAAGCAGAGTTAATGTTTACTCCAAGTGTGGCTTGTCAAGGATTTTAACAGACATATTTCTTTTTTCAGCTTCTGTCCTAAGCTTTTCAGGCAGTATGTCTCTCCACTGGGTTAAAGAGTCATTTTTAATTTAATTTTAAGTTAAAATAGCTTCAAAAATGTATTCTTAGATACTTTGACTGCCTGTATCCTAACAAATAGAACAGTGAGATGAAGATGCTGATGTAAATCAGCTTTATGCTTTAGAGCCTGACAACAGGTTCAGTTCCCATGGTCAGTGCTCTCCTCACTAAGCTGCTAAAGTAACAAAAGTGTATCAACCACTCATTTTTTCTGTGCTTTGTGGGAGGCTGATGTATTGCTTGTTCACTAAGAATTTTTTCCATGTTGCTTCATATATGGATACTGATGCATTTAAGAAGCTATTTTTCTCCTTTGGGATATGCCGCTATTTTTGGCAAAATGAGGAATTTCAGTGTTATGCAATTTTTTTATGTCTAATTTAAGGGGATTATTTTTAAACATGCATGTCATTAGAGAAGACTTACAGTTCATTGGGTTTTCACCAGAGCTTTGGGCATACAGGCTAATCAAACTGTGAAGTTGGGAGCTGAGAGCTCAGAAGATGAAGGACCCCAAAATAATCATCAGCTGTAACAAAAATCTTAGCTTCATCCAAAGAGTCTATCAGAGAGCTATGAAAAATTAAAACGTGATACTTCATTTCCAAAAAAAATGAAGACAACAGTGCTATGCCAGTAAGATATTTTATGCTGTGACCTGTTGAGCTTTGCATTGGAAAAGATACTAGTGTGTTTTTTGTGAAGACCAAAAAGTGACCTTTGATCATGGAATTGCAGAACATATTGTAATACAGGTGCCAAAGTCCATGAATAATGTTACATACTCATACCATACTGTTTTGGGGCTGATTGCTGCTCGTGATCCAGCAACTAATACCAACCTTAGAGCCTGATTTTGCCTCTTAAAGCTTCAGCTATATGAAGCATGCTTAGTTATTCTGCAGAGTCTGGGTGTGTATATAAAAACTGGGAAAGGCTAGAGAGTTAAGTTTTTAAAATCTAAAGGCACTTCTTTAAAAAGTGTAAATTCCTTTCATTGGTGACAGAATATAATCAAATGTAAAGAAATAGAGCTTAGGAAAAAAGAGCTGGATTCCTGAGCCTGCTCCACAGCATGAAGAAGATAGATCTTTCTGGAGAAAGGCTATCTGAACACAATAAAATGTGTTAGTCCAAATACTTAAGGTTATACAGAATTTTGTACAAAGAATAATTAATGTAAGTTTTTTGAAAAGAGAAGAATCAGTCATGGAACTTTTGTGACACCTGCTACTGATGGTCCCAGCTTTCACCTCTGAGAGACAGAAAGGTATTCCTACATGCCGTACTTTCTGTTCTGTTGTGCACGTTTAAATTTGTTAAAATGAGCCAGGTTTAGGCACAGTGAACCTGATTGTTTTTCAAAACAATCAGATAAAATATTTAAAAAACACACCTGTAGGCAATGCTCATTCAAGTCTCTAGGAGTTAAAGGTTTGTTTAGTACTTTTTGAACAGCTTTCCAAGAGCTTTAGGAATATTCATTATTCTGCTGAGTCACAACAAGTCACAACTTCATTTATGCCACTGCAGGAACAAAATAGCTGAAACTGCTGAAAAGAACACAGTGGGAGTAAGAATACGCCTGTACTGGGGGATAAGTACCAAAACTGGGGCTTGAGGAGAGGTGGGTGTGTTTCTTAATTGAGGCATGAAAAAATTCTCCTTAAGCTCTCCGAAAACTTTGATAAGATACATTATTGTTTTCACATAGTCAAGACCTTCTGGAGCAGTAGTTAGCACTTTATTTACTTCTTTCATTTTGATACATTGATTTACTTATTTCCATTTAATTATTATACATTGATACTGAGCTCTCCTGTCTTTACTTCTTTCTAGTGAATTGCTGTCACAAATTTAAAGCATTCCCAGTTTCCCAATACTTACAGAATTGATTCAGCAGATTCTCCATAACATTCTTAACACTATTATTGAAAGCACGTTAAAAAAAAGAAAAGCAAAAAAAACCATCAAGTACTTTTAAGTAGCTTCAGCAGGTTTTTTGCTTGTAACTGAATGGCTTCTGTTGGACAGATGGAAAAT
>JAWWMU010000121.1:16669764-16680287 GCA_035048155.1 Cinnycerthia olivascens
AGAGCCTGTCAAACTCTAGTGTCAGTTTTGTTCTGAAGTGATTACCAGGACTTGACAGGTAAGGGCTGATGAAATAGACTCCAGATTCTGGATTTTGTTATGGTTATGATTAAAAACTGGAAAAGTAAATGAGATGCAGTTATTTAAAAATGTTAAAGAAATCAAGGTAAATGTCAAAATTCATACTTCTTGCTTTTGTGGATTTTTTGTGTTTAGGGATACAGAACTAGACCGCAAAATAGGACTGAGTTTTGGATCTTGGGAATGTAAGAAAACTATAGAAAAGGAAACATTTAAAGGTTCATGTTTGGCTGAAGAATTCAAGCTAAGGCTCAATCTATGGCTTAAGAGACTCTGAGTTTAAAGCTTTAGTGCAAATGAGTTAGAAAGAAATTCCACAGTATTTGTGTCCTTCAGACTCTTTCATCCCCAATGGGACTATAACCTGAAAAACCTTGTCAGTAGGTCTGTATATCCAATCACCTCTGTCACTGTGGTCTAGAAACACCTTTTAGCATGAGATGAAAGCAAACTAGAAAGCCTAAGCTTCCTTTAAACCTCTTTCCAATCTATTTCTTCTGTGTAATGCGATGTTCTGTGATGACCCCAGATTTAACTCCCTCTAAGACTTTATTTAAACTTTGGTCTTTGCTGCAGTCAGGTAAAAACTACCAAAAATATGCTAAAAGCCCATAATGGCTTTTTCATGTCTCCTGACCTAATTGGTAACCTTGCTCAAGGTTACAAATTTATCTAACGTAACTTCATAAAGGGCTATGCCAGTTTGGTACCATGTGTCTTAGCAAACAATCACTTTTGGACAAAATAAGAGTGTTTGGCATACTTCTTGATAGAGTTCAGAAATGGCATCAGTATTTGTTTTCTATCCAACACAGGTAAGGGGAAGGGGCACTCATCTTCAGAGGGTGCAGCCAAGTTTTGGCCTTCAGATAAACAAAGACCAAATGTTTACATTTAAACTGCTTGCAGAATATAAGAAAGAGGTTTGGATTTGTGTAATAGTGATGTTGACTCTCAGGATACAAAAAAAGAAAAATAAAAAAGGTACAAAGATACATTAAATAAAAGAACAAAAGGTTCAGCAAGGCACAGCAGTGGTCAGAGACCAACTTGATGCCTCAGCACCATCTTGTGTGAGGCCAAGAGGGATCACCATGCCGTAGTACAAGCATAACTGAGGATGTGCAGACATCATAGAACAACAACTTAGACCAATAAACAGCTCATTGAGGGTCTTCCAGGAAAATGTAAAGTCTTATGTCATAAAGAACTTCAGCCAAAACATGGAAAAAAGAGAAAAGCTTTCAATACTAAAGCTAGATTAATTTTCCTTAATTTACTATCATAAAATGACATAAAAGCTTTATTTCTCAAGCTGCTTGGAAAGTTTTTTTATAGAACAATGAATTCTGTTACAATTAAATGTTTATCTGTGTCTTTCACACTTGTGAAAGGTACTTCTCAAAGGTACTTTTCAAAGTACCTTTCACTTCTCAAAGGTACACCATAACTGCACTTTGACTGCAGTTTCCATGCTACCAGAATCTCTCACGTTGCCTACGTAGACTCTTCTTGTACTCTTCACTGTGTGAAAAACTACTTCATTTCAAAGGAAAATAGCATGGAAATGAACAAAAACTGGGCAATGTTAATAGAAATAGTAGCCAACGAATCAATTCAATTGTATAAAACTAGCTTTTAAAAAAATGTATGATTATACAGAAGTCAAAACAGGCTGACAAATGCACAATGCTACTCTAATATTTTTATTACTTGGCAGCTGTGTTGAGATGGACTAAGAGGCATTTTAATTTTGTGAATTTAACTGGCACCAGAGAGATGGGCTTGTGATGGAATTAATAACTAATTGTCCCTGAGGAACCAGGGGATTATATAAGGTCCAATTTAGTCAATAAATTTCTGAAATCCTAAGCAAAACATATAAAAACTTGCCTCTTAAAGAGAGGCAGATTATAAAATAAGTAACAACTTGTACAAGAAAATAAACCACTCATACTGTATACTACAATGTTAATTACAATATGTCTATTAATAAAATTTATTTCCAACAATGACAGAGACGATAAAAAAAAAGCTTTTGACAGAACACATGCTGTTAAGAAGCATGTAAGATAGGAGCATCGCTGCTTGTAGCACTTCCAAAACACTGAGAAATGGTTGCAGTCTCATAAAGTTTATATTTTATAGCGGGATATTTATAGTTCTACAAGAATTATATATAATATTATAGTGTTCATGAGCAGACAAATAGCAATCTGCTTTTTAGAGGGTTTGAATTACTCTAAATACATTTTATGTAATCAGTAGTCTAGACAGATTGCATTTCACACAAGTAAAAGTCTACCAGTCTGCTGGACAACTGCTATGTTTTTACCCTTAGAATGAGATTCACTCAGACTCAACCACACAGCACAGGAAAAAATGTATATGTAGTCAGTCACTAGGAGAATAATTTAACCAATTTGCTGCTTCAGTATGTTTCACCTCTAGAGTAAAAGCAGATCTAGCCACTTGGAAAAAAAAAAAGATGGGAATTCCAATTAATTAAAACTGAATTGAACTCACAACTAGATATAGGATTATGTTAAGAATTCTGACTTCTCTTAGTTCTGAAATGTTTTATTCATGGCTTAAGGAAAAAGGCTAACTAAAATGTCATTGTATAGTGTTTTCTTGTGATAGAATTACATGTGGACAGATCTTTTTCAACTCAGTAGAAAAATAAGTCTGTTAATTCATCTTTATGAACAAACTGCAATTACATACAAGTAATTACGAAGTCCAGATGTGAAGTATAAGAGCCAAAGCATGGGGTATACCAAGATAAGTCTTATTAGTCTATGAAGAATCCCATCAAAACCAGAGGGTCACACAAAAACTTGGCAAATGACCAAGCTGTCTGAGTGCTCCAGTTTTACTGACCAAATCTGAAGAGATCCCAGCGTATGAAGTATGCTGAGCATCTGCCTTCTCAATGCAGATCTTTTTGAAAATTCAAGCTGGGTCTTACAACAAGAGCTAGAAAAAGTTTTGCTTCTAAAGAGGTTTCAGTTGTGCTAGACCTAGCTACAACATGTATAATATTCCATACAACTATTTATGGAGCTTCTTCTTCTAGTTGTTGCTTCAGGCTCTCTCTCTGATGTATAGTCTCCTCCTGTGACCTACCACACAGATGCTGTATGTCCCAGATAAACTTAATTTTTAGGCCACGTTCACTTCAGAAAGTGGCTCAAATCAAAATGTTGTTAGAAACATCTTCACAGATGTGTTCGGAGTTTGCTGTTTTCTTTCAGTGTGTTTTTTTTGTACTCCTTTTAACTGGCAATTTCCTGATTTTCTGTTTATGCTGTTGGCAATTCTGCTTTGTTTCCTCATGCAATTCAAACAGAATTTTCCTAGATTTATCAGGGTTGTTCAAATAATCATGTGTACTTCCTGGTGTAATTTGGCAGCATCTCAAACCAACCCAGTGGTGTGGAATATTCAAAGTTAAAACTCCAGATTTCCACTACATGGCTGAACTTATTTCTCTTTGTCATTAAACCTAGTTGGTACTCCACCCCATAAAATCAGAAAAAATGAACTATAGTACAGTGTGCCCCATGTCTGTAATTTTGTGTAATTTCTTAAGAGAATAACTATAAATGACTGTATATGTGAGGTGTTAGTAACTGGTCATTGTGCATTTTGTGGAAATGTCATTAGGTGCAGATGAAACTCATCTTGAGGAGCCAGCACATCAGCTTATTTTAATACGGACAATGGGTTTTTACACTGTATACAGATAGTGTGCTCCCTCTCAGCCGAGTGGTGAGTTTTATTTGCATACCTCTCCTGGAATGCAAAAGCTTACTTTCCTGAGCTCATGTCCTAGGCATGCAAATGAAAAGCATTTCAAAGCGTATTAATGCAATTTAGAACTCATAAAATGGCTTACTTTTATTTTCTTGGTTCTATGTTTAAGGTACTGTTTCATTCATTACATAAGTAAGGTAATACTATTGCTGAAGTAGTTACCTAAGTAATGTATTACTATAATATTGAACAATAATGATTATTTAAGTGTCTTAATTCCTGATGTTTAGGAAATGAACTAGAATTTAATTCAAGAGTCTCTATATCTAAATCAAAATTAAACAGTGAAAAGCACAAATATGAAAAAAACGCTCAACAGCTTGATACAAACAGTTCTTAACTTTTAGAAGAAATATTCTCCAAGACCTCTATCTCTTATGAATCAAACACCTAATTTTACCTACTAGGAAGGGCAGAAGTTAAAAAGGAACTAAATATTTTTGTTCTCCAAACCCAAAGGACAGTTGGAACATAAAAACTTGCCTTTTAATAGCTACCAGTTTTGATCTAAGTCAAGATATTTATTACCTCTTGCAAACCATGACTTCCTATGAGCCAAAATACTTCTGAAGTGAGACACTTTCACATGCTAACAGGCAAAGCTGGACAAGCCAGCACAAAACTTTATCTAGGCAGCAACCTAAATCAATTTTGATGTCAGATTAGGAGAATATTAAACTTCAGAGAAAAAAAAGACATATGATCATGATTTTGTTTAGACTATTTTTTCCTCCAAAGTGCTTCTATTAGGAGAAATGTTTTGCCCAGGAGGTTATTACTTGGCCATCTAGTGAGCGTACTCTCAGAGTTAACAGTAAGGTTTTTTGGGCCAATTTATCCTAAGACAAGACAAAAATTAACAACTCCCTTGTATAGAGGGCTGTTGTATTTTGTAATTTTCAGCTCCTTCCTCCTTCCTCTTTCTTCTTTTTTTTTTTTTTTGTGTGTGCATCTGTGTGTGTGTGTGTGTGAGCAAATAAAGAGTTATGTAAGAATGGGAAACTATATATGGCTTTAAAAAGTTTAGAAGAAGTTTTTCATAATAGCAGGTTCCTTAAATACGACCTGTTGCTACACTCTCTGTGTTTGAATGTTTGTTTAACCTAGCAGTTGCAAATGTACAGACTTTTTTTCTCACATCATTGTTTCTGCACTCACAAACAGAAGTAACAAATGTTTTACAAATATCTTACCTAGTGGTGTGAGACAGAACTTTAAAAACAGTGTAACACCTTTTTCAGTCAATATAAACCATTGCTGGTAAGAAAAGAAAGAGAATTCTCCAAGTTTGGATAAAAAATACCTGAAAACTTCTGAAGATGAAGGGTCATGTGCTATTGCAAAACAGTTGTATAATATGCTGGATGTAGATTAAGATAGCATCACCAAGTAGAATCGAAGGATGATTTGTGGTTTGAATAAATGGCTCAAAACTCCATGCAATTTCCATAAATATCTGTGCAGATTTTGCAAAAGGGAGGGTTAGTGTCAGTTATTGTATCTTCATTACCATGTTTCCATCTATACGGTGATGTGGCTGTATTGGAAGAATGTCAGTGCTTATTTACTTGATGGTGACCAGCTTTTCCTGTTGCTTAAATAGTTTCTTACAAATGACTGGCAAATACTGGATTTTTTCAGTGGCTAGATTGTCCAGTTAAGTCTTTTTAAACCAAACGAAAACCTCTTTTCTCTTCTTCTGTAACTACATGAATTTGCAAGTCCCCTTTTTCTGAGAATAATGTTAGCTCTTGCTATTTAACTTTTACTCTCCTTGTTAATGATTAATTTTATTTGATATTTCACTTCATCTTTTGTCATTATTAACTTTTCTATCATCTAGATAACACATGCTGCATCTTATTCAAAATGAGAGAAATCCTGCTCAGGAATGGTGTGCATGCCCAGGTAAAATTAGTGCAAGGAACTAAAATATTCTTTAATATTATTAAGTATAAAAGCATGTATGTGGTAATAAAGCAAGTAATGCAGATAAGAAAAAGGACATCCACCTTCAGAAGAACTGCCTTAAAATCCCACAGGGATTGTTCTAGTCTAGCATTATGGTTGAAAAGGGTAGCACGGAACAAGAGTTGGACTGCCATGTGACTAAGACTAAGTTCTTGAGGGTCTGGAAAGGAAATAATAGTGAGATGACTTTTGCCTGGAAGAATCCAGTGTAGGATGAGAAAGAGTCTAGGGTGGTATAAAGTTTGGTGGAAAACCAAAGGCAAACCTGTCCTTAATGGAAATATCATTTGTGGATCACAGTAGATTCAGACAGTGATAGTCTTTGATCTTAGTCTTAGTCTTTGATCCTGCACTGCAATAAATGCTCACCAAGATACCTTCACTCCTTGACAAATGAGTGACGAAGAAGGAAAGGAACTATGACAAGCAGACACTATGGGATTTTACGTTCTATGTATTGTCTAGGTACCAATGTTAGATGAAGAAAGCAAAAATGATAGTACATGAGCAACAGAATTTTATTCTGCACTGAGGTCTGCAGAAAGCAGTTGTACCAATGCCCAGGCATTATTTGTCAGTGACTTGATGTTGCCTTTGCACAGCTCACAACAACTGGTTAATATTTTTTCCATCTGTTCTGAAAATCCAGCATCAGTTGTAAAGGTTGGGTTGGGCTTTTTCCCTCTTAACATATCACAGCTCACAAGGAAGTGTTCAGATGACCAGCACTCACACGTTTGTACAAGCCATTGCCTTCAAGTTGCACTGGTATGTCCTTTCCCACATGTTGCTGTCTGATTTTTCAGAGGATCACTTCGAACCATGACTAATAAGAAATAGATTTCTGATCACTCCCTCTTGTGACACATATCAAAGGATAACAGGAATAAAATGAAGGAAAAAAGAATGATGCTAGGCAGGACTTAGGACACACACACATGCACACATGAACAAGCACATTGGTATACATGTGATCAATTTCATTTAAGATGCATACATATAGGTATTCCTTAGTACACACTTGCACGCTAGTGACCAATGTTTTTCCAATAGATTTTTGCTATGCAGTATGACAATATTTCTTAATTATTGCTTCACCATTACGTAGTGCAGCGTCTCTCTTTTCAGAAATTTGAGTTTAAGTACCTTGATAATGACAACCTTTTTGTAGCCAGGTTGTGAGTGTGTGTTTATGGATGTGCACCTCTATCTTCTTTCCATTAAATGGTTAATTTTTGCTGGATTGCCGAATACTCTTTATGTCTTCAGTATATAAACAAAAACAAAGTACAATATATGTGTCATTTTAACTACAATAAGAAATCAAGGTCAGATATTGACTCTGCCATAAAGGCATAATAGCATTTCTTTGCTCAGTCTTTGAATCTGCAAAATATTTGAATCAGAAATAGAAAAGTAGCATGTTTTAATCATTGAATTACAAAATTATTTGGGTTGGAAGGGTCCTCAACGACCATGTAGTTCCAAACTCCCTGCCATATCTTCTGAAATGGCTCTGTGTTGGCCACAGCTTTAAGGAAATGTCGTACCTCTTCTTTAAACTGAAAAGATCTTTGAAACTTTAATGCTGTTTCATTTAAATGGGTGAGCTTTAACTAGAGGGAGCCCTAGATCTGCCCAGAGGAACAAATTAATAAAGTAACTAAAAAACCTTACCTTGCCCACTCTATCCACTCAAGGCAGGCCTTTTCACAAAATTACAGAATAATTTAGGTTGAAAAAGACTTCTAAGATAGTCAAGTTTAGTCTTTGACCAGTAGTAAACAGGTCACCTAGACCATGACATTAAGTGCTACATCCAATCTTTCTTGAATACTTCCAGGGATGGTGTCTTTACTTTCCTGTGCAGACTTTTCCAATGTTTATGCACACTATATATGAAGAAATTCCTTCTGATGTCCAACCTAAACTTTCCCTGGAGCACCATGAGGCCTTCTCCTCTTGTCCTGTCACTTGTTTCCTGGACGAAAAGGCTGACCCCCTGCCTGGCAACATCTTCCTTTCAGGGAGTTGAAGACAGCAATAAGGTCACCCTCAGAGCCTTCTTTTCTCCAGGCTAAACAACCCAAGCTCCTTCAGCTGCCCCTAACAGGACTTCTGCCCCAAAACCTGCCCCCAGCTCTGTTGCCTTGCCCTGGGCACAGTCCAGTACCTCAAGGTCTTTCTTGTGAGTGGTCCAAAACTGACCACAGGACTCAAAGTGTGGCCTCATTAGTTCCAACCTCATTCAATTGGCCTCAGCCCATCTAACCAGCCTGTCCAGATTGCTCTGTAGAGCCCTCTTACCATCCAGCAGACCAACACTTCCACTCAAAACTGCAGAACACTGAGACTGTCTTCAAGCCCTTTTACTAGATTTTCAATAAAGTTATTAAACAGAGCTGGTCCCATAACTGAGCCTTGGGGAATCACAAAACTGAGAGCTCATCAACTGGATCCAGCACAATTCCCCATCACTCTCTGGGCCTGGTCATCCAGCCAGATTTTAGCTCAGTGAACAGTGCTTCTGTCTGAGCGAGCCAAAGGCTGACAGCTTCTCCAGGAAGAACTAATGCCTTGGTAAAGAGTAACATTCATGCTTTGTCCCAGTCCAGCATGTTCCAGTACTTCCTCAAACTTTCTGAACCTCCTTTTTTCCACACTGTCTGATATTTGCCTTCTTGTCTCCTCTCTGTTTCTCTCAGGGGGTCTGGGCTAGATCTTCAGCTGCATTATCTCTGTATGTCTCTTCACCTGGCCTGACCCGGCATGCTAGAAAGATGCTCCCAGCTGAAAACATTCAGATTTTTCATGTGGCCCAGCACACAATAGCCAAGACATGACTGTCCAAAACCACATTTTCACTGAAGAATAATGTCTAGCATACACATACATTGGCAAAAAAAGAAAAGCATTATTTTTATTGAAAACTGTCCTGCAATTCAATGCTAAATGTAAGGTTCATGAAATCTTGGAAGTACTCATTGTAGTGACAGGAGACACATTTAGGGAATGAGACTTCAGTACTTTATTCATGCAATGAGATTTTCATTTTGAGGAAAGCAACCTCTTTGTAAGGTTGCAGGCTTCAGTTTGTTTGGTTTCACAGATCTGCATTTTTCTTCCAGGCACCTTAAAATCTTTCTCAAATACACCCAGAGTGGGTAGACTTGCCATCTCCCAGAGGGTATGCAAATCTATGGCTACAGGATCATCCAGTAAACATGTACATTCATGGTAATAATACGGAGGAATGATAGTTGTTCACTAAACTGTCATCACTTCTCTGTATACTTAAACACAGTTAGACTTTTCGCTCTTGTTTTTACAGTTTCAGCACATGTCAAATAGAAGCATGTCTGAGAGCAGGAGGGGATACATAAGGAATAACTAAAGCAATGGTGAGATAAAACATATATTTTATAAAAATTATCTGGATAATCTGATTTAACATCTAAGATTTTCTGAGCCTCAGTGCTTCAAAGGATTGGTCCACCCATAGTAAAGCTTTAAATGCTTTCAAAATTCTACCTCATAATTTGGTAAGTGCTGAGGCAATCTGCATGTTGTGTATTGCAAACCATAAATTACATAAATCAAAGCTGACAATCTGAAAACTACCACTGAAGCACTTAAAATCCGTAATGGTCTAATTTAGATGCCTCAATAGACCCCCTTCCAGATTTTGCTGAAAGTCTCTATCTCTCAATGGCTCCAGTTTGAAAAGCCAATCCATTACGGTAGCACTGATGGGATGTGATTATTGTTGTTAAGAGTGTATCAACATCTATTAGGGAAAATGTTGTGTATCAGTCCAGGCTCATCAGATTGTCCATTATCAAATGATTCAGACTTTCTGATAATGTTTGAATTTGCAACTGCACGTGCTAACCCCTGTGACTTTTCTTTAGAGCTTACTCGGTCTCTGAAAAATGAAAAGGCTGAACCATCACGTTGAGGAAAAAATGAAGAAGTTATGCACAAAATTATGTGTCAGAAAAAGTAGAATGCTGCCCCCTAAGAAAAGTGTTCTTGTTTGAGATGTCTCATCTTTACCTGCAAATGCACCAGGTAGTTGAAACACTGTCCTCTGGAATTGTTTCATTTCCTGTCAGCCACCAATAATGGCTCATCAGCTACAATTGGACAAATTACCATGAGAATTAGTACCATTAAGAGATTTATCTTGTTTGATTTAGGCAGTCAGAATACTCTTTCGTTCTGGCCTCTGCCCTTTCACCCCATTCTGTGGACAGAAGCACAAAAACTATATGCACCTGAAACACATTTGCCTTGAAAAGAGAAAGACTGTGCAAGGTATTGAGAATTGAAAGGCCCTTGTTATGTAAGTGTATGTGTTAATTGAATTTAACAGAAAAGGAAGAGATTTGTTCACTGGCGTAAATGAAAATTACCTTGAAAAGGAGATACCTGTAGAAACCAGGCAGCAAACACTAAAGCACTCTTAAGAACGAGGGAGTTGAGGTGATTTATATGAACTAAGACACGGTTTTGCCATGGAATACCTGAGACACAGTGGATTGCCATGAAATAAGAAAATACTCTGGGCATAAATTTAAAATTAACTGCACATACAGATATGGACATGTGACATTTTGCTAATTCTTCTCTTGTTAATACTCTGCAGTTCA
>JAWWMU010000121.1:16821367-16831426 GCA_035048155.1 Cinnycerthia olivascens
GGCATGGAGCCATCAGAAAAAATTAGTGGTAGTAGCAGTTTACACGGAGTGCACAGGAAGCTATCTATAGCAACTGGGAAGTCACAGAGGGCACGTTATCACTGCCCTGCAGGACTCATTCTGGCCACATACAGAGAGTTATATATAGACCTGAACACAAAAATACAGAAGAGCCCTGTGTCTGTGTTGGAAAGCCTCATCAGGACTTCTCTAGAGCAGACTCCTGTCCTTGGCCCCACCAGAGAACTGCATATTTCAGAGGATGCTGGCCAGCGAGTGCCTCCCGAGGACAGCTGATCTGTGAAGTACAAGTGTACAGACCAGAGTGCATGTGTGCCCCATCTAGCTAAGACTTCTGATTTAATCTGAAGTATTTTTGTGCTATTTATAGAAACCTTTCCCCCATCCCACCTTCCCATCTACGTACCTCACAGACTGGCTCCACCATAAACTGTCCCACCAGAGCAAAACTCTCCCTGGTTTAAGAATTCACAGGTTGGCGCTTCAGGGGAGGTGGAGGTGGTGTTTAAAAAAAAAAAAAAAAAAAAAAAGTAGAATCAAAAAGATTGTAAGAAATAGTCCACCAAAGTGCCCCAAGGCAGGATAAACTGTCCCTACACCAACAGTTCTTAGCCTAACCTGCTGTGAAAGAGCACCTCTGATAAATGCTCCCTGGAAATGCATACCTTTCTACATGATAGGGTCTGAATTCAAAGGAGGTTTTAATAATAAAATAAGCAAATGGATGTTGTGACAAAGATGAAAACGCAGTTTGGTCAAATTAGGTTATTTTAGTAAGGCTTGGCTGTAATTTAAAGAAGGTTGTTAAACAAAGACTTCTGGACAGCACAACAGCAAATAAATAGAGCTCTGTGCTTAGGGAAACCTTTAAATTAAACAAAGGCAGCGTGCAATTTCAGCAGCAGTCTTGCATATTTAGCTTTCTAGGCAGCATAAGCTCCTGTCCCACAAGCACTCATGAAGGACAACAAACAACAGGAAAACTTTTGACTTCAAATTTTTCTTTTGCAGATTTCACATAAAAGGATAAGGTGGGATCCTCCCTCCCAGGGTGACGCAGAGCCTTTGTCTCATGTCTGGAAAAAAGAAAATGCAGGGAGAGTTCTGGGTTGAAGCTCAGGCTGGATCTTGCAGAAATAGCCTCATGCTCTCCCAGATTGAGCATCCAAAGCGGTTGCTTCACTGGTGCACAGGTGTGGTGGGTTGACCTGGGCTGGGCATCAAACCACTCTATCACTCTCCTTCCCAGCTGGACAGGAGAGAGAAAATAAGATTGAAAAGGCCTCTTATGTTCAGATAAGGCAGTTCAGTAAAGCAAAAGTGAAAGTGCGTGCATGCACAAGCAAAGAGAAAAAAATAGGTTTATTCTTTACTTCTCATTGGTGAGTGATATTCAGCCACTTCCTGGGAACAAGGCTTCAGCACCTGGAGTGGTTGCTCCAGAAGGCAAACATTGTAAATAAAAAATGTCCCCCTTCCTCCTCCTTTCCTTAGCTTTTATATCTGAGCTTATGTCATATGGTATGAAATATCCCTTGGATCATTTTGGGTTAGCTGGCCTGGTCGTGTCTTCCCCCAGAACTGTACCCAGCCCCAGTGGACTGATGGGGCAGGCAAGAATGCTGGGGAGACAGTGCTGATGCTGTGCCAGCCCTGCCCAGCAGCAACCAGAGCACCACTGTGTTATCAGCACCTGTCCAGCAACCAGTGCAAAGCACAGCACTGTCAGGCTGCTAAGGGAAAATGAACTCAGCCAGACTCAACACAACAGAGTAGCTCCTAGTCCTCATACTAGGGCTTGGTTATCATCACTGGTAGGAGTTAACATGGAAGCCACTTTCACAAACAGGCTAAAATTGTCAAAACACAGCTGCTACATTCATATCTCCCTCCTTACATTTGTGAATTTAATATAAACAACTTATGTGGCAAGTTGAAAGCTCTTTCCTGAACATTTTTAATTCTCAAAGTGAGAGCGTGCAGATTGTTACCACACAGATTTTCTCTTCCTCGATGAACTTCCTCTTTTTACTGCAAGTCAGGACAGTCAGGACTGATTCCTCAGAATCCTACTTGTTCTCCAGTGACAGCAGCCTGTCCTACATTCCCAGGTACAGAGCCTGTACCTGCAGATAAACATTTTAAAGGATACCAGTCTCACTTTGGTTGAAGGCAAGATCATGGAGCAAATCCTCCTAGAAATTATGTTAAGGTATGTGGAAAATAAGTAGGTGACTTGTGACAGCCAGCATGGCTTCACTAAGGGCAGATGGTGCCTGACAATTTTGGTAGCCTTCTAAAATGGGCTTACGCTGATGGATGTGGAAAGGGCAACTGACATCATATACGTGGACTTGAGTAAAGCCTTTGACACTGTCCCAGATGACATCCTTGCTCTAAACTGGAGAGGGTGGACCACTCTGTGGATAAGGAATGGGCTGTATGGTGTCACTCAAAAGAGTAGTGGTCAACACTAAACATCCCAGTAGAGACCAGTGATGAGTGGCCTTGCACAGGAGCTGCTCCTGGGACTGGCACTGTGCCACATCCCTGTGGGCAGCAGGGACAGTTGGGACTGGGTGCACCCTCAGCACGTGTGCCAATGACTCTGAGCTGCTTGGTGCTGTCCACACACCAGGAGGAAGGGATGGTGTCCAGAGGGAGCTGGACAGGCTTGAGAAGGGGGGCTGATGCCAATGTCACAGGGTTTAGTACAGCCAAGTGCAAGGTCCTGCAGACAGGAGTACAGGCTGGACAAGGAATGGATTGAGAGCAGCTGTTCTGAGGAGGAACAGGGGGCTGCTGCTGGTGGGTGAGAGGCTGAACATGACCCAGCCAGGAGCACGGACAGCCCAGAGCACCAAATGTGTCCTGGGCTGCATCCAGAGCAGCGTGGGCAGCAGGGGAGGGAGGGGATTCTGCCCCTCTGCTCTGCTGAGATCCTGTTTGGAGTGCTGCAGCCATCTCTGGGATCCTCAGCATAAGGACATGGACCTTTTGGAGCGCATCCAGAAGAAGCCACGAAGATGATCAGAGGGCTGGAACTTTCCTCCTGTGAAGACAGGCTGAGAGAGGGTTGTTTGGCCTGGGAAGGAGAAGGCTCCGGGGAGACCTACAGCACCTTCCAGTACCTAAAGGCACCCTACAAAAAAGTTGGAGAGGGACATTTTACAAGATAATGTGGTGACAGGACAAGGGAGAATGGATTAAAACTGTGAGAGTAGATACTAGGAAAAAAATCACTGTGAGAGTGGTGAGAGTCTGGGAAAAGGTTTGCCCAGAGAAGATGTGGATGCCCCATCCCTGGAAGTATTCAAATCCAGGTTGGATTGGGCTTTGAGCAACCTGATATGGTGGGAGGTCTCCCTGCTCATGGCAGAGGGGTTGAAACAGATGATTTTTAAGATCCCTTCCAACCCAAACCATTCTATGATTCTATGTTCTCACAATGTAGTTATCAAACAAGACACTTTTCCAGTGCCTCAAAAATATAACAGCAGCGTCATGGTTTGCTGCCTTTGATGGGCTCAGCTTGAAAACCTTCAGAAGTTGTCATCTCTGTGCCCTTGGGAAGACAGGTCCTCACTCAGAACACGTAACTTGGAAAAAAAGACATGACAAGAGCTACTGCTCCAAAGAAATTACAGAGTTTCCCCTCAGTTTCCCAATAGTTCATTCATTTTTATTAAACTCAGATACTAATCAGGCAAATAGAGACCAGGAACACATAAGCTTAAAAACGGTGAATGGAAAGTGTGAATATACAGCACATTGTAACCACTCAGTGGAGAAATTTAAGAACCGTTTACTATAAAGATGTTGAGACTATCTTCTTTTTCACCCAATGTCATCTGAAGTAAGGAAAAGTTATTAAGTGGTCTTTTCTTGCAACTGCAAAAAAAGAGCTTTTCAGAACCACCAGAGTATTTAACATCAACATAAACAGACCAGTAATTTCATTCAACTGATGAATTTTGAAGATGTCTCAAATTTAGTTGCAGCACCAGCATCTTACCTAGGGTCTCTGTTTCTCATGCATGTCTCAACACCTATTTGACCTCCACGGGGACACTGATAGCAGGGTTTCTCCAAAATGCCAGGAGATGAGTTGTCCATAAAAGGCTTTGACTTTGGAAATCACTGTTTCTTCCCTTTTATATTAGTCGACCCCATATTGAATGTCTCACTCAGCACAATGTTAAAATGTATTCTTTAGGGAACACAACAGTTCCTACAGAGTATTTAATTTTTATACTGGCATCCATGGAGAAAGCACATTTGATACAGCTTCTTCAGCTCCTCTCAGGTTGTCTTTTACCTTGGGCAATAGAGCACAGAGCAAGGTACTCCCAATATGTGCTTCAGCATACATATTTCAGGTATTTCTGCAATACCCAATTTACTTGCTAGTTTTTTTCAGTGATTGTTCTATTTTAAAAAAACAGTTCTCAATAAGAAAATTCATAAATACAAACATGCCTGGAAGCAGCCTTCCAAAATGGTGTTACCATATCCACCAGCAGCTATGTACAAATCAAGTGGGCCTGAAAGCCCTAATGACACTGTTTAAATCCCCAGTCCTCAGATCCTATGGAAAAGATACATTTGACTTCCTTTGTTCAACATACCATTTTAAAGCTGTTTTTCTGGAAGAGAAACTTGGGTCACACATAGAGTTTAGAGTGTTTCAGATAGGATAGAGGCACTCACATTTGTTAGCCTGATAGCCAAGAGTTTTTACATCCCCAAGCACATGGTAAAGCCATTTAATGCATTAATTTCTTATGTAGGTTCAGTCTCAGCAATGTAAAGCTGTGGTTAACACAAAATTATTAGAGGTAGGTAATAATCACATGGTTTGCTTTTTCTAAATACATTTAAACTTCACAGTTCACATTTAAGTTTTAGCTCTATTTTGATGTATCCCCTTTAGAACTGTTTCTAGGTTATCGACTTCCATGAAACTCTGGACCACTGATTTCTCATTTAACCTTTTTCTAGTCAGAAGACACAATAAACCACAAAAATCAGAGAGGCAATTCAATACAGTCAGAATCCAGATGTTTGCTACACAGGAACATTCAATGTTCATAATTCGTTTGCCTGACATCAATTGAGACATTCAGAATGGCAAATCATGAATGCAGTTAGTTATTAGTACAGTTTTTTGTCAACCTAAAAAAGTTTAAGGATTTCAAAGGAATTAAGTAATTAGATACTCAGTGTGAGGTGAAAGCATAGACATTTTGCTTCCTTCATCAAACTTTGGGAGTTTATAAGAAACAAATACGCCTCATGCAACCTTTAGGAAAGGCTGGCTCTGCTGCCAACATGCAGCCTGAAAAGATGCTGTAGAGTAACGGGGGACAAGGGGATAAGAAATGTAAAATCCATATAAAGAACCCAGGGTAGCCTACAGACACAAAAAACATAGTAAGAAATGTTACCTGCTTTTTGAGGCAGAAAACTATTAAATTACTTGCCATGAGAATTTTTTTTGTTCACGTAATATGATTTTTCACTGTTACCCCCATATTTTCTGCTGAGGCACCCTAATGTGCCTCACAGATGAGAATCTGGTCACATGTAGGGCAACTCAGGAACCATAGTTTAGGATTTTGCAAGTATGGATTTGCCTCGCAATAATCAAATACATCATTTCTCACAAAGCTTAGTAAGAACAAGTATTTAGGCTGTTTCCCAGCAGAGACTAAGAACACCCTATTCAACTCTTCTGAAATTCAAAGCTAGTAGTAAATGTAGTAAATGCTAAAAACTCAAAGATGGTTCACCAGCAAGGCAGAGAAGCAGCGGTGGGGATGGGCAGCTACAATTACTTCTCATCTTAATTGTAACTACACCCTCTTCCAGAAACCCATCCTACCCCACCAAGAAGTAAACTTGTAGTCACCAATCTGACGTAAAGACAAGAAAATACAATGCTTTTTAGATAATTTTTACTTCAAGATTTCTGTTGTTTGGTTTTAAATGGATTTTCATCTAGGTAGACCTCCATGACCTAAGAGACTTCTGCTTCTACTTCAGCCTACCCAGGAAAATGGGATTCCCACAGGAGCTGCTGTACTGAGTGAGCCTCCTGCCTAGGAGATCCTCTATTTTATGTATTTTGCTAGTTCTTTTTACTTGTGGCTGGATTTCTGGTCATCTCAGCAAGTGGGCAATAAAACCAATTCCCAAGCTCTATCTTCCCCCCTTAACTCCTTCATGTTCCTTGAGTCAGTACTTTTCTTTTGCTCCCTAATCTTACTCTAGTCAGCTCAAATCCTTTCCACCAGTTTGGTTCCGTTATTACTCCACATTCTTCACTCTTGCCTCCAGCCTCAGTATCTCCCAGTTTTCATTTCTCTTACTCTGCAACAGTCCTACTTAAGCACCTCATTCCCCCTTTCCATTATGAGCCTCACAGTTCTTTTGGTTCCACCCCTCTGGACTTCCTGTTTTTTCCAACTATTGAGTCTCTCCTCCTCCAAGTAAAGTGTCTACTGGGACATGTCTAGATCACACACCTTACCCTGCTCCTCCTCTGCTTTTCCAAGCAGATCACTATCATTAGTTATGGTCCCAATGCTGCCACATAAATTAATCTGCCATAGAAACAAAACCTATTTATTTAGGTAGGAAAGCTGCTACAGGTTTGGACAATGGGATTGTTCTGGTAGCCTAAAGATACCTATTGGACCTCTCTGACACGTGTGCTAGAGGTGCAACTACAGTACCCTTTTCACTTGCCCTGCACTGCGAAACAGGAAGCATGTTTATCCCCAAAGCTCTTTTTGCTAGCCAAAATTGTCTACATCCTGTCTCTTTGGGCTCAGCAGTGGCAAATGGTGCACCTAATCTGTTTTCAGAAGTCTTCAGTTGTCTTTGGAACCTTTAGAAAAAAAAGTGCTGTTAATGACTGGCAAGTAGAAAGACGTTGTGGTGTCTACTGAATGCACAAACTGACCTGCCACAAACACACCAGCTGCAAAGTTACTTGCTTCAACTCTGAACAGCACTTCAAGCATATGAAGTAAGGCACTAGTAAAGCACTAAAGAAGCTGAGAATGTTCATCATTACTCTAATTTGAACAACTTCAATGTATTGCAAAGGTTTGTCTTTGGAAGCAGGTTCTAATGCTACTCTTGCATACAGCTATGCTTCCAAAAGACTGGGTTGAATATCTCTTGTTGACACACATCAATATGCCACACTCTTAGTGAACTCCACACGAAGAAACTACTTCACATGAAAACTCTTTGCCTGGCTAACAATCCACTGCATCTGTGCAAAACCTACTCAAAAGAATTGTGAAATCCATTTAGTAAGGCCACACAACTTTAAAAGTCCAGTATATTGAATAAAATAATTTTATTTGTATTTAATTAATTTGTTTGTGAAAAACAAAGTTTATGGAATCTAAAAGCTGATGATAATACGTAACTTTTAACTGAGACTTAATATGAGATATTCTCTACCCAAAAATATGTCAAACAGTAAGATTATAAAGAACTTCAACGTTCTGTGCTATACTGTATGCTATGTAAACAATTTTGAAAATACTTCCCCATTATGCACAGTATGCACAAATTTAAAAAAATAAAATTAAAATGAAGTTTAAACGCCTCAAGGGATTTCTTAGAAGTAAAGCCATCTGAAAAGCCATTTACAGTCTGCGGTGACAAACTTCTATTATAATCAAAATATTCCCCATTTCACAATGCAGAATAACCTGCTGAAGGCAACTCCCTATCAAAGTGATGCCAGCAACACAGATCTGATTGTATGACTCCAGCACTTAAAAGAGCACATTGGTTATACATGGCTTTTAACCCTGGGCTACAATTATGCTACCAGAACTAAATTCAAGTCTAAATCAGTCATGTAGAGAGGTGTGTGTCATCTGAACGCTGTTTAAAGTCCGTGTTTTCCAGATCTGATGAAGGTGGTGAAGATGCTCTGATGCTCTTGTGCTTACATTCAGGGCGGGATGAACTTTGCAAATACCAGATTCTCCAATTAATGACAAACCACAGATGCCAAAGTAGGCATGTAAAGCATCTGAAAGAAGGACAGAAAAGGAAAAATAAAATTATTTCAGGCTGTAACAGTGAAGTGTTCCCATATTCAAATACTCTGAGTAATTACAGCCAAGGAAAACAAATAATCAGGTGCTGTATTTTAAACTTGAGTTTTGATGGAAGGGAAACATTTCTGACACCAGCATAAACTTAACTCCAGATTTTTTCTATAACAACTTGTGCAGTACTTTATTTTTTCTGAGTGTCTAAGCCAAAAAGCACTCAGAAGAAAAAGGATTTAAATATCTGAAAATAATCAATCTAGAAAGCAAATGCTTTTTCTTGCAAGCATTTTCGGGCTGGTTACTTTAGGAGCAGCCAACTACTGAAACAACAAAATTAGTGCCAATAGCTTCCAACAGCAAGACTTAGAGAAATTGAAGAAGCCATTACTTTGCCCAGCTTCCCTTTTTCCTGAGAGATTACCCTAAGGACAGGAATTCATGTAGCTTGATCAAGAGATGACTACCACCAAAATGGGATACTCTTACTCTCCTGTTCCGTTTTGCTCCTGATGTCCCCCTTACACCAGGGTTTACAGCTCGCTGAGTCTGCCTCCTCTGGGCAGCAGCAAGCTACCACATTGGGTTATCTGCACATGAAATCATAGGTGAAAGATAGAAAAACAATGGGAATTTCATGTGCCCCTTGCAAAATCTCAACACATAGCACTCTGTGGAGGTGGCCATAAATTTAATATCCCACTGAAATGATCACAGAATCATTTAGGATGGGAAAGACCTCAAAGACCAGAGTCCAATCCTTAACCTCCTTAATATTGCCAAGACCTGCACGAAACCATGTCCCTAAATGTCATATCATATGTCCAGGGATGGTGACTTAAGCACTGCCTGGAGTAGCCTGTTCCAATGTTTTACAACCCTTCTGGTGAAGAAATTTTTCCTGTTATCCAGTCTGCACCTCCTCTGGTGTAATCTGAGGCTGTTTCTTCTTGTTCTATCAGTTTTGTGTTAAATAATGCTAGTGGCCTCCACAACCGATAATGTTTTGATGTCTATTAGCATGGGAACACAGCAAGACTACGAAGTAGCATGTCTCTGAATAATCAGCTGGAAAGAGTTACTTGTTAACATTGCAAGTCCATACAACACATAGATTATCACAAGCAGTTGACTGTCTTCTGAAATTTCTTCTAGTCTTCCGCCTAAAAACATTATTGCACAGCAAAGACACCTTGAGTCACCAAATTTAAACAGAGCTTTTATAAAGTAGGAGCCACAGAAGTTAACATCTAATTCTGATTAAGTCTTACGAATCTTTATAGTGTAGACATGATCAAAAGACAGTCTGCCTTTCAGGTATGAGACTGAGCTTGCAGGAAGCTCAGTATCTATAACAATGAAAACACAAGTCCTCAGAGGCAATCTTTGCAATGTTGCATTTATAGTCTTTCTTCATATCAGAACTGCATTAACTTTTTACTTTTTCCTTCAAAACATGACCACCAACTTATGCCACCATCTGCCTGAGTAAAAAACGCTACACAGTAAGCTGGAAAAATACACAAACATGCGCACACAACAAACAAAAACAATCATTATTTGGTCTTGCCTTTCTTAAATCTTATCTCAAAGTCACAACTATGCTATAAGACAGAATCATAGAATTATAAAATACCCTGAGTTGGAAGGACCCGACAAAGGTGATCAAAGTTTGACTCCTGGCTCTGCATAGGATACTCCAAGAGTCACACCACGTGCCTGAGAGCATTGTCCAAAAATTTCTTGAACTCTCTCAGGCTGGTGCTATGACCACTTCCCTGGGGAGCCTGCGCCAGTGTCCAGCCACCCACTGGGTGAAGAACTTTTCCTGACATCTAGCCTAATCTCTCCTGATACAGCTTCAGGCCATTGCCTCAGGTCCTGTCACTGTCACCACAGAGCAGAGATCAGAGCCTGCCCCTCCTGTTCCCCTCACAAGGAAGTTGTAAGTGCA
>JAWWMU010000121.1:16834492-16850011 GCA_035048155.1 Cinnycerthia olivascens
ATCCTGGTGCTGGAAGACCCCAGGAGCTGTAAGATTATTTTCACTCTATGCTGAAATACAGTGCTGAAGTACTGCTATTTGTTATCACTAACATTCTACAGAAGGTTAGTCAACCAATTGTTTTAATACCTAGGGGTATAATTTAAATTTTTCAGCTTTACTGGTCCAGCAAAAAGAAAATCCTATCAAAGCTCAATACTAAGGATAAAGATAGTAAACATTTGATAGGACCATAGAATTATTTAGGTTGGGAAAGACCTCCAAGGTCGAGTCCAACCTTTGACCAATCATCCTACCGTGAAACAGACCACAGCACTAGATTTAGTCACCTACAAGTCAAAAACTCCTCTGACACAAGCAGACTGCTACTTCATGGCATAAAAATATATTGTTTAAAAATAGCAGTCTCCTGGGAATTCCTATCTTCAGATCTACCAACTCTTTACAAAAATCAACTGTCACTTCAAGATTTGAACCCACAACAGATGCTGTGTCTATCAAAGCAAATGTTTCTATGTTTTACCAAAGCTGTTGAAATTGGAAATAATCGGTTACATTGCACAAGATCTCTTGCAGATAAAATCCTCAGAGTAAAAATGGCATGTGTGGAAAAAGTTTGCTCCGTCAGCAACAGCTGAGAATTGCAAGCAACATCTTTCAACAAAACACTCATGAGGTAAGATTAATGGAGGTGATTAAGAGCTGTTCTGTCCAGATAGTATGCCAACTCTAAAGGAAGAAGAAGTGATATTTTGGAGATTTGTTTTGGATTTGCTCCTCCTAACACCATCTCCTTAAAAAAGAGGAAAAGATGGAAAGGTATGGCAAACCCTGCACCTCCTACAGCATTTTCAATACCACTCTGAAAGGTGTAAAACACTTTAACAATCTTACCATGAGATTCCAGTCCAGCTCCCTGTGCCAGGCCATTATCATAAGACTGAAGAAAAAAAATCCCAGAAATGAGTTACTTTAGAACCACAGCACTTTAACAGACATTACAATTTCTTGGTTTACCAGCAAAATTATTATCAGAGCATGGCCACAATTTAACCTGATTAAATTCTGAACCTCCAAAAGTTCTTGGCGTAACACAATTAACAACTCAGCCCAGTTTCAATACAGGCAGTTTTTATGACTTTCATGGAATTAATTTTAGTTGTGACATATGTTATAAACCTGAAAAAGGGTAAGCATATCTTTGCCACAAAGAAAAAAGCATGTAATGCAGGCATAAAAAGAAAAAAAGGATATGTAATCAAAACAAAACAAAATTAAATAGATAATTTGATCTGTCTCTAATCCAAGAGCAGTTTAGTGTTAAAAAAGAGGAAAAATACAAGGTACTACTGTGTGTAGAATACTCAGATCCAGCCAATATTTTAGTAAGAAGCAAGTACATCAGGTTTTAAAAAAAAAATAACAAGGGAACCGGAACCAAGAAGAAAATTATAACATGCACTGGAATAAACTTAAATTGGTCTATAAAATATTAGTGTTAAAAAATACTGTAACAGTGCTAAAAAATCACTGTTAAGTGCAACAAAAGGAGAAACTCAAGTATGACAAAGCACTAAGAATATCATCATTTATGTTTATCATGAGCCATCTAGGAACACACATATATGTACGAATAATAATCTCTCTTCGTAAAAATCCACTAAAACATTTTACTTGAAAAGAAACAAAGCATCATACAGGAAATTACTCATAAAATGGAAAATGTTTATTTTACTAGCATTCATAGAATACTTAATGAATTATCTCTGAACAAATACCAGCTTAGTAGGAAGAATTAGGTTTAACTTTTGATGTTAAATTACATAGGTTCTACATATTCTATATCAACTGCTCAATTAATGATTGGATCAGTATCTGATTAGACAGAAAGCAGCAAAAATCTTTCCCCCACATCCTCCAGGTACTGACTATGAATTTCTCATGTTTTCCCTAAAGAAGTGGCTAGTAGATACAGGACACCTTGACAAACCACAAATGACTCCCACAGTCATTACTATGGGAGTATTACTAGTCATATTTGTACTAGTCATACTAGTACTATTACTAGTCATGACCAAAGAATGGCTACAGGACTACCATATCTTTAGAAATTACCTAAGCATTATTTTGTACCTCTGCTTTCAAAGCTACCATTGAGAAGAAAAGGTAAACAGAAGACACAGAAGCTACATTAAAACTGTATTCCTGGTTTTGAGTTGTCGCTGCAAGCTGAAGCAACTAAAAAGACTAATATCTGATATATACAGGTCAAGCTGCAGCTTGATTTCTCAAGTTTGAACCAGTAAATTTTAGTAATCCCTATGAATTTCTGAATGTTGAAGCACACAGTATGAACTCTTTCTTTTTTCACTGCCTTTTGAGAATGCAATACAGATGTGCTACCACACTCCACAGACAGATTAATTGCTAAGAAAAGGCAAGCTGATTAGCAAAACTATGCTGGCAAAGCTTATTAACTCTACAAACAGCAATTTTAAGAGGAGGTAGCTTGCTTTACGTATGACAAAGTAATTAGTTCTGGAGAAAAGCTGTTAAGTGTGCATCCCAGACACTACTATGTTGGGCTGTACAACTAGCTTTCAACTCTAATAGACAATAGCTGACCCTTGGCTAACTGATGCCTATTTATTTACAGACAGCAGCTGCTCTTTGGGGACATGTGTGCCCTAAAGAGATAGGGACTACTTCTATTTCTTTGACCTTTTGAAAAGACTCAAGAAATTGTATGCAAAAGGAGCTCTTGATTACTGCAACATGACAACTGCATAATTAAATATTATCCTCAGGAAACATGTAAATCCAGTTGGGTAAAATCTTCACTTCAAAGTCTACCAGTTTTACAACCAGCTTAATTATGTCAACAGACCAATACAACTGCATTTGGAGAAGACTGTACTAAAAGAAGCAGACGATATTTTCAAAGCTTCTTGCAATATCTCTACTTTAAAAAGCATAGTTGCAAAGAGTAATGTTATTGAGTCTCTGGAAGTCATTCAAAATCTCAGCATCTGAGTGTCTGCTGTCTTTGATTAGTGATGTATCTGAGTTTTGAATGTGAAAGACAAGAATCAACCTACACTGATAAAAATGGTGTGTTGGAACCCTACTATTTTAGTGACAATAAAACTGGCCCAGAATTATTTTAGTGATCGGCATTGTATAAACACATTTTTAGTCAAATGAAGAACAAGAAGGTTATCTATTCTGCATCAAGATTCAATTATTTTTAACATTTTAAACACTGTTTATGTTCCAATCTCCTGCTGTTCTTGACATGCCTAACTACACAAATGCACTCCGTCACTCAGCTGCATTGAATTGTGTATCACAATTCTTATACTGCATCACTATAGGCAACAAATTCCAAAGAATAAGCTAAAAAATCCACAAGCTTATTACAAAGAGTCCTGTGTTTAACCAGTTGTATTACTCTCAATCCAGATCAATTCCACTTCATCTGTATGTCATTTTGAAAAACTGAAAAAAAGTTCTGTTAACTGTCGTGTGCTTCATCTAGGTGCAAACAAGTGACACACAATAGTAAATCAAAACCACACCTTTCTGTTAGAACAGTTAAGTTCTGAGCAATGCAATCTCTTTTGTTACATAACTAAAAAAAGTGCCAGAATGAGGTGACATTGTAGCAAAACAGGAATAAGCATTTACAATAAAACCTATAGCTATAATAATTGTATAGTTAGTTACACAAGGAGTAAAAAATGAAATAATCTAAATCAGAATTTATTTTAAATTGATCCATTTTATAGGTAAGTTTTAGCACAATCTACAAAATTCTAATAAGAGAAATCAAGCTAACATTCTTGTATGTCATATTTCACACTTGTATTTATTTATGAGATACACTTTAAGAAATACTTGGCTCCCGTGATAGGGAATTGAACTGAAATACGTCTCAAGGAAAGTGGTGGAAAAAGATAAATGAATGAAAGGAAGGAACAACCACTGCTGTGAAAAGTTCTTCACAGTAGAGTAGTCCCTGAATGTCTAAGACTTTTTCAGACACATCTGCAGCTCTTAAAGTGACCAAGCAGGATGCAAAAGTTTTGTCTTTTCCCGGAATTGCCAGACACCTTGCAAGTGAGTTAATTCATAGAAATACTGTTGGACCAAGGAGTGCAAACCCAGAAAACAGAGACAGAACTAGTGTACATGCGCATACCAACTCTGCAGTGAATTCATGGCACACCAGTGGTTTGAAAAAGTCCTGCTGAACAGTGTACAGTCAAACTACCAATTCACAGTAAACCTGGACAAAAATACAGCATGTCTTGCTGCACGTTTCTACACGCAAGGAGGGATGACTGCTGCCTACAGAACACTGCTTACAGGACCTCCCTAAGTTACTCTTTGAGCTTGTCAGGAAGACACAATCTTTCTGATAAGCTACAGTGTCTTCTGAACTTTGACCATGCCAAGACTCAGTTCTACTTCACTGGCGAACTGAAGTATTATTAAGAGGCCTTCCAAGATGTCTTGCTAAGTTCAGGCTTCAATTATAATTATTTTTTTAATAGTATCAATTTTTCCAATAGGAACATAATGACTGGAATTTGCAGGTGCAACTATCAGTGTTAAGCTCTAGAAGCAAACTATAAATTTGGTTCAAGATCACACTACACAGTAAATCTCCAGTACCACTTCAAAGCTCTAAACTTTCAAAAAATCCTCACTTGCCTGCTCTATTAATGGTCTCATCTGATGCTCTCTGTCTGTTCCGTCTTAGAAAGAAATAGTTGCTTCTCCTTCCCTTTATTTTCTCAGTGTTACTTGTTACTTATATATCTCTGTCACACTCTACTTAACAATCTCATCTCCAGAATAAAGACTCCTAGTATATTAAATACTCCTTTTCACAGGCTGATTAGTACCTTCCACAGTTTAACAGTTTCCTTGTCCCCTTCCTAGGTCCACCATTTCCTTTGGGATCAAAACTGCACTCAAATGTTCACGAGGTTAACTAACAGAAAATGCAATGTACAGAACTATAATGAGAATTTTGCTCTTGAGTTTTGTTTTCTATTCTTTTGTAACATTTTATTCTCCTATTGTTTCTCTGCTAAGCTATTTGACTAAAGACTGATCTCAGTAAACATTAAAGTCCAGGAAGGATCAGAGGAGGAAGAATGCACCCAACCTAACCAGCAAGAGCAAGCACTCTGCCTAAGCTCCTCCCTCAGACAGAAAGGAGAATGGATAAATCATTGTCCTTGGGTGAAACTCACTGAGAGGATTCAGAAGGGATATTCTCATGCTGAGAACTCTAAGGTCAGCTACCAGCCATGGGACAAGGGCTCTTATGGGATGCAGGGGCGGAAGATTCCAGGAGTGTATAGAAACACCCTTACCATGGACTGTGTTCTGGGGAATACAAGGGTGAGTATAACTTACTATGGGATGGCTAAAGAAAGGGCCAATGGAAATATCAAAGCAGACTGGGGAAGAACAAGCAAGGGGAAATAGAGGGGGAAATGGGATAAAAGGTGCTACTGGGGTGTACGCAGATTGCAGGTCCATATTCATGTATGAATGAGCCCTGTGATCATGTCAGTCTGTCCAGGACTATGGCAGTGTGTCAGAAAGTTTCTTGAGGTGTACAGTAAGGAATACTAACACATCCAACTACCTCCTTTAAAAATAAATAAAAAATGAAAACCAGTTTGGTCTGAAGCCAGAGATTTTAAAGTCTTTTTTTGAACTTGTTTCTTACAAAATAAATTTTACAATCTTGCTGCTGGAAGCAACTACTGAAAATACTCATTTACAACAGAAGTTGTGTGTCATCATAGATTTGGGTCTTCTTTGTGGATCGCAAGAGTTTAATCTGTGTTTACTCAGATTAAACTCAGATTACTCCATTTTCAAACTTGCGCAGCTTCCTTAAAAAATTTTTTTTATCTTCAAAAATGTAACTCAATTAAACCAATGAAACAACATGAAAAAATAGAAAGCTCCTTTATTCCAATCAAATATAGAGACAACTTGCACAGACACAGAAAAAAAAATGTGTACATACTCTTGATTTTTTTTAATTCCAAGTATCTAATAAATAAATTATGAAGTGCATGACTGGAAACATTTAAGCATTAACTGATGTGAACTGGTTTACTAGAATCTGTGTATCTTTTAAAAAGCAGTACTACAGCTCAATGAGATGTGAGGACTTTACTGGTACACTTTTCCAAAGTGCTTTATGCACTTTTACTAAGTTACATAAACATTATACCTCAGTTTTCAGAAGCTTGCTTTCAATTGTTTAATTATTTTAAATAAATAGGATTTTTAATTTAATTTGCAGTGAACAATCAGACCAAATAAAATTATCTTGCTACCATACACATTTTAATTAAAATACAAATGCAAAAAAACATTGTACTTTGAATTTCTGAACTCAGTAGAGCAGGAAGAAAAAATAAAGAAATTGTCGTAAAATAGTTTGGACAGAGATTTTTTTTTTTTTAGCCATAGTTAAGAAAAAGAGCTATAAGCCTTAAAGCATGGGAAGAAGTAACATTTTGTGAACACTCACCATACTTCTTCTAATGTAGTCTATTGCTTTCTTCATATCCATGCCTGACCAGTTATCCAGCATGTAGCAGATACAGGAAGCACAGTACACAAACCTCATATCATTCTCACTTCCTTCCAGCACTGCACAGAAACTGAAAGAAACATTTCTGTCTTTAGACACTGTTTCCCCTCTTACACCAGCAAATATGAAATGCAGTTCAAGGAACTGCACAGTGTTTTCTTTAAAGATTTGATTACAGTAGTCTCATAAATATAATCCAAAGCTACACTAGACTTTCTTTTTAGAAGATGTGATTCTAAGCCAAGGAAGATGCCTAGACCTATGAACATTTAGGAGCCTGAGTAACTATTTCCAGCAACATAATGACACTGGTGTTTATTTATTCCAAGATGTTTTTGCTTTCAGTCTTTCACCTATTACAGTATATACAGATACATGACTTACCATTTTACCTCTTTTGGGCAGAATTCTTTGCCTTCCTAGGAATCTTAATAGCTCACAAAGCTTTCTGTGTCCTTACTGCAACCTGAGGACCAGTTTCCCAGGTATGTATAAAGGTAATTCTAATACTACCATTTCTAATACAAATGGGGAATCAGTTTCTTATTACTTGTTCTTACAATCTAACCAAACTCTATGAACATCTTAAATTTTTGTATCTGCATAATTTTGGCACAATCCAGAGACTCCTAAGATGACGACGGATGCCCTCATTTAGATGTTTGTATGAGAAAGTGGCCAGCAGAACCAGGAGAGTGACCATCCCCCTGTACAGGGCAGTGGTGAGGCCACACCTTGAGCTTTGTGTTCAGTTTTGGGCCCCTCACAACAAGGAAGACCACTGAGGTGCTGAAGTGTGTCCAAGGAAGGGCAGTGGAGCAAGGGAAGTGTTTGGAGCACAAGTCTGATGAGGAGCAGCTGAGGGAGCTTGGAGTGTTCAGCCTTGAGAAAAGAACACTAAGAGGACACCTTATCACTCAACCATCTGAAAGGTGACAAGGTGGGGGTCGGTCTCCTCTCCCAAGTGGGACAGAGGAAGTTGCACCAGGCGAGGTTTAGATTAGGTATTAGAAAAAATTCCTTCATTAGAAGGGTTGTCTAGCACTCAAACAGTCTGCCCAGGGAAACAGTGGAGTCACCATCCCTGAAAGTATTTAAAAGAAATATAGATGTGGCACTTAAGGACATGGTTTAATGCTGGGCTTTGCAGTGTTGGGTTAATGGTTGGACTCAAGGGTCTTTTTCAATCTAAATGCTTCTATAATATACAAAAATAGGTAAAAGCGAATTACCTGTGACAATAAATAAACCTTTAATTGCGTCTTCTGGAATTTGCTGCTTGGCAAGCCTCCATTTGGTTCGAAGAGCTAGTTAGTAACCTCTGATGACTTAACTCTGATGACTTTGCAAGAAGTCAGCACATGTTCTATGACTTATATGACTACCAATCAAACAATTTCCTAATAGAACAAAAAGATTATAGCTACTTCTATAAAGAATATGTTTCTTATGTTTCCTTTCACATGGGGGTTGTGGGAGTTGCAGCATATAAAATATATTTTACCTTCCATCCTCCAGCTGGAGAGCTCTCAGTCCTGCCAGTATGGCATCTTTATTTACGCGACTTAAATCATCTCCAAGAATAACCAGACATGATAGTCCTGTGTAAGTCATTGCTATGTGCCCACTATCATAGGGATGAGATATACCTGGACCCTAAAAAAAGAGGAAAAAAATAATAGAAATATGGAAACGTTACCAGGTCTTACACTACAGTAAAGCTTTTTTCTATTTTTTTTTTTAAGGTAAGAGGTAAACAAATTATTTTTCCCTTCACTCATTATGGTTAAACAAAAGGCATCCTGCTCAGCTTTCCGCATCAAACTAAGCTACTGCTTAACTCTGCTGCTCTTCTAAACACTTGGTCAGTAGGAAGCTTTGGAAAGAAGCTTTGCCAAGAGCTCCATTTGCAAAAATGTTAAGGAAAAAGATGGGATGTCCTCAACTGTAACCAAGCTTGTCCTGACACACCAACTAGGCATTAGCTTCCTGGCAGCTGAGTAAGCACTCTTAAACAGCCAAACCTCTGGAGGGCCCCTCAGCAGAGATTTTACAGCATAATGATCTACAAGTAGAAAGCAGTGTGAGAGATTATTAGTAATCTCTCTGTCAATTGAAGCAATACCAAATTAGCCACTTACCTTCTTTCATCTCTATTTTAAAATAATAATCAGAGTTCAAACAAAGTATATATACCAAATAATCATAGAAACATAGAATATCCTGAGTTGGAAGGGACTCAAAAGGATCACTGAATGTCAACTGAGAAGCAAAAATGATAGTTAAAGGCTGACTAGTCCCACAATACAAGTCACAGAAATGAGCAAGGGATTGATACAGCAGTGCCAAAACTACTGCTTTTGTTTATAGTATTTTATAGGCCCATCTACTGTACCACTTCATGAAAACAGAGACCACATGTAACAAGATACTTGGAGTGGTTCAGTTTGGAGCAACTGGAAGATAACTATTATAAACATAAAAATAGTTATTTCAGTACTAAGAAGTATAGATTTTTAAATTACACTTTGCTAGTATTATTGCCTGATCAGTTGCAATTCTTATTTTGCAATACATCCTATAAACACAAGGGAAAACCAGTATAAAACCAAATTTAATACTATGTTATGTGTAATTTGTATTTTTCGGGCAAATCATACTTATTTTCAAAGACAAAACGCTTTGTTTCTAGTAAGAAACTGGGAGAAAAATTGTTATTACCCACCAGACAGCAATAGACTGCTCTCACATAAGGGAATCAAAGACAGTTGGGAAAGGGAGGCAGAAAAGAAGGTGAAATGGGATCAGCAGCACTGAAAAAGCTATGTAATAGAGAAGGAGAACAGGAGAGTGAGTGAGAGAGCTCCACCTCCTCTCCCTTATTTCCAGTCCTGGACCCTCTCTTGTGGAGGCAGCACAAATCTCAACAGCTCCCACTCCAGTCCTTGCACTGCCAGTGCCCCCATCACTGTCTCCTACCCAGCACATTAACTAGACATAAAGGGCACATTAAATTGCTTTTGTAAAGTGGTCTCTACTGACCTGAGCTAATGCACTGGTGCAGACATACTCTGAGAAGACAACAAAGGAGGAGGGGTACGGCCAGGGCCTCTTCTCTCACTTTGGCTTTTGTGAGAATTAGTCTGTGGGTCCCACAGGAAACAGCTTTACTTGGATCTCAGAGATAGAAAAATCAGTTCTGTTCTAGTGGCATTACCATCATGTTCTCCACAATCTCAGCATTCTTTAAAAGAATTAACGCTTAAAAGACGTAAGCTGAGGGGAAGCTTTCAAACACCTAAACTTGGCTCAGTGATGTGACAGCGTTCCCTACTATATCCATTAGAACAGCTATTAAAACATAACTCATGGCTACCAACAATCCCCACTGACCACTGCAGAGCTAAGAAACTCTCTCTGTTGCAGAAGCATGGGCAAGATCTCTTCAAATACTAATAAACAATGCCACTAAACATGCACTTGCACTGGTGCAGTCCCCCCTTCAAAAAACTTTCTTCTCACACCTGGCACTGCTGTACCAAGGCAGGGCTCCTTCACCCAGGGTGCCAATCCACACACGGAGTTAGGAGGTTTTATCACATCACCACAGAGGTGTGTGCTGGGTACTAAGTCCACTAAACTAACACACCTGGTTACAACCATGAAGCATAATTATGCTTTCAAAACACATAAGTATGCAGTTATCTAATTCCTAAATACAGGCCTACTTAACAGCTATTGGACAATCTTTTGCATGCTTTGATGTATTTCACAATACATTTTTCAGATGTTCAGTTGGTAGGGGTCTTCACTTGGACTTGGACGTGGGTACCCTCTGCTTTAGACGTGTGTTTTTCACATTATAATGACTTAAGTTCATCTAAAGCGCATGATTTTAGCTGATTTAGCTAATTTGCTTAAAACTGATGGTACCAAATGCAGTACCTAGCCACTAATTCAAGGTGTCTCTGCTTCTATAATCTCTTGTTTCAAAACTATTCTGCAAGACCTTGCCATTTCTCACTTCATGGAACCACAAAATGGCCTGAGTTGGAAGGGATCTTAAGGTCATCTAGCTACAACTCCCCTGCCACAGGCAGAGACACTTCTCAGAAGACCATGTTGCACAGGACCCCTAAAAATACAACACTGAGATGTTTGCTTAAAATAAAAAAATATGCAGTACAGAGACATTTTGGCCCAGGCCTACCTGGGTCTTCATAATATTTATTTTTATCTTACATTTACTCTTATACTCTATTTATTGTTATCTTTTTCACTATTTACTCTGTAAAATATTTTTAATTATTCATCTTCCACTAGTATCAGTGTTGCAGCATTGAGAAACACAAAAGACATCTTTTTTCCCTCCAGGTGAAAGCATATGTTAATTACCACAATCTTACATAAAAGTTGCAGCTCTTGGCTTTCAATTTAGCCCCAAAACTGATTCACTGATTCACTTTAAACATACTGAAAAAACCTAGGCCTACCTGAAACTTTGAGGAGACTGTTCGCCCCTAAATTAAAAAGCTATAAACTTCAATAACACTAAATTTTGCAGAGAAACTGCAAAATCTGGAGCCATTTCAGTACCTAACTATTTTGTAATTCTAAAAGTAATCATGTCTTACATGTGACGATAGAGGAGTCACTCTTAGCCTTCATTCACAGTTTAGACTGTTACAGTTTGTGAGGGCTGTGTTGTGAGTTGGTGGATATGCTTTTGTTTCACTTTGGCTTCTATCCCAAAAAGCTTCAAAGACACTACCTACAAACACCTCAAAGGCAACAACTAAAACACCACAACTTCCAACCCAAACCCAAATGGCCTGTCCTTGAGAGATTTAATAAAGCTGAATATTCTAACATAAGCTTTTATCTATTATTTCAAAGCCTCTATTGACTGAATAAATTTGTCTACCTCTGGTATGGCGCCTTAAGAGCTCAAGAATGAAATCACTGTTGTGGCATGCAATAGATAGCAAGTGTCGATGAAAATCCAATGCTTACAGGCTTTTTCAAAAAATATTTTTCAAGGCAGATTTAACAGAACACTTTTAACTAATGAAAAAAGAAGAAATTATGTAACTGTAAACATATCCCAGAGTCATGACAGTGGATTTCCAAGCCTTTTTTTCTGAGTTATTTCAAAACATTTCAGGCAACAGTGCTGGAAATGCTTTAAACCTTTCTCTGCCAATAAATCAAACAGATGCAATCCCTCAAATGCAGATACAATGAAATAAGTACTGCAATACCTGAATAAAAAACATATCCATGTGCAAACAATTTTCTAGAGATAGTGACCTTGCAGCTAATTTCTAGAGGTAACACGATTCCACCCCTTGATCTCATATTTATATTGGCCAACACATTTTAGGACACCAATGGACTGCAACATATATCCAGTAAAGATAATATTTCAATATGAAGCATTTACCATTGGAAGTTGAGAATTAAATTAAACCAGAAAGTGCTGGGAAGGGAAAGCAATGCTTTGCCAATCTTACAGACTTTTTGTCTTCATGGCCCTTTACAAGGTCTCAGAACTATATCCAGCATAAACTCATCTAGCTTCATACACTGGGGAGGATTTGAAAAAGATTTACAAAAGTATGCACTGATTTAAAGTACTACACTGTAGAGCTGCTAAAGGCATGATACAGCTGGAAAAGGAAAGCAGTTGCCAGTGTGCAGGAAGGACTGTGAAAGAAGCACAGTAGTTCTGTCCTGTTTGAGAGCAAAGAATCGAATCGAACTGAAAAGTGGATGAAAAATCTGTGAGAGCACTAGACTAGCCTCTGCTAACTTCATTTCTATCTTTTATTAAAGGCATTTTCTTTTTATATGGAAGTTTATAAGCTCAGTTCACTGGACTTCAAAGCATCCTTTCTTATTGTCATAACAAACAGGGATGAACAGACAGGATTCACCTTTCCCAAAGGATCTGGAGAAGCTCCAGAAGTGGGTAATGAGAACCTCATGAGATTTAACAAGACCAAGTGCAAGGTGCTACACCCAGGTCAGGACAAGCCCAGACTAGAAGGGAACAGACTGGGAGAAGAAGAGAATTCACTGAGAGCAAAAAGGTCTGGGGTCTCTGGTGGGTGAGAGGCTGGATATGCCCCAGTCATGGGCACTCCCAGCCCAGAGAGCCAAACGTGTCCTGGGCTGCATCCAGAGCAGCGTGAGCAGTGGGGGAGAGGATTCTGTTCCCCTCTGGTGAGACCCTGTGCAGAATGTTGTGTCCAGCCCTGGGGTCTTCAACACAGGAAGGATGGGAACCTGTTGGAACACATCCAGAGGAGGCCACTAAGTTCATTTGAGGGCTAGAGCACCTCTCCTACAGGAAAAGGCTATGAGAGTTGGGATTTGTCAGTCTGCTAAAAAGAATGTTTTGAGGTGACTTAATTTTGGCCTTCCAGTTCCTGAAGAGACCCTGCAAGAAAGATAGAGAGACTTTTTACCAGAGCATGCAATGAAAGGACAAGGGAAGGTCTTCAAACTGAAAGAGGGCAGGTTTAGATTATGTATTAGGAAGAAATTCTTTACTGTGAGGGTGGTGAGACATTGGAACAGATTGTCCAGAGCTGTGGAATCCCCATCCCTGGAAGCATCCAGGGCCAGGCTGAATGAGGTCCCAAGCAATCTGGTCTAGTGAAAGGTGTCCCTGCCTTTGGCAAGGGGCTAAGAGCTAGATGATCTTAAGGGCCCTTTCCAGCCTGAACCTTTCTATGATACCAAAGAACAGCACGTTCTGCATCACTTAACTGGGGCTATTCAGCCTTTCTCTACCTCATGACAATTCTTCAACTACAGAGGTTTCCCTTTGTTAGTAAAAGACCAGAGAAGGAAGAGACTACACTGAGATAAGCCACAAGTTGTATGTCCGTTTCCTCATTGCTGTGAAAACTGAAGTTTTAAGTATCATTTTAGTATGCTTCTTATGCACGTTTCTTAAAAGTTCTGCAAACATCTCAGTAATAACAGTACAAAATTCTCTGCCTTCCAGACATTCTGTAATTATGCAGTTAATATTATAAAAAAGACACAAGATCATTTACTGCCTAATTGAAAACATTTCACATATATGTTCTTAACTGACCTTGGAGGGATTGAATGGCATCCCTAAATATGAAGAACCTCTGAATCCACAGCGATTCATATTTGATCCTGGAAAAGATTAAAACAATACTCAACTAACTTGTTTTGTTGAAACATTCATTATAAACCATAATTCTCTAACGAGATCAAAACCCATTAGTTCAACACTATTCACAGCCTTAATAAAGTGTGCACGTGCCTCTCAGTTCCCAATCTCAATTTGTCATCTCTCTGATTAACAAAAAAATAAAGAAAACCACAAGCAAACTTAACTTACTTATTGCTGTAGTGACAAAACACAAAGCATCAGATTTTTTTTTTTTTTTTTTTGATTTGGTGAAAATACAGTTTGTATCACCACAGACTTGTCTTCCATGCTCACGAGAAAAAAAAGAGAAAAGGACTGCTCCCCTGGGAAAATGGCCAGAGTTAACATATTTTTTCATTCCTCTCTGGACCCCTGCCTGGTAACACCATCTGTTCCCAAGAAGAACTGTTTCAAGATACTTCACAACATGTTCAAGGACAAACAATCCACACTTTTAAGCACATTGTAGCTATCAAACATTTCTGTCAGTGATACAGTGTAATTTCTTTCAAACATGTCACAATACCTGAGCATGTAGCACTTGGAAGGTGAACCACACGCTTCAAGAGTTAAGTACAGCTTCGCTGAGCTCAAACTTGCTTTTGCATGGCAAAACCTCCGCTGTTTACTGCTCAGTAACTAAACTACTACTGAAACTAAAAGCCTAATGACTGCCACAGTCAGACAGTAGCTGGGTGTTCTTAAATTCTCTCCACTTCTTTTAAGTTATTCAGTCTTCGTATGTATTAGGGAAAATAGCACTTGAATAGATAAGAATGAATAGTTACGAAGCTGAAGGGTCTAAGTAACATCACTATGCAACGTGGCCTACAAGCTCTGTTGTGATTTAGTAGCACACTACCTTCTGATTCTAAATATCCTCTGTATATATGCAAAATTTAAACAAGAAAGGTTTTATCAGCTTAAGAATTTCAACTTGGCCTGAAGTACGCAAGTTTCTCTGCAAGACATCTAACTGACATGAAGCAAAACACCTGCAATTCTCCACTTCCACCACAGTTCAGTCAAAAATACTTTTCCATGATTCTACACATGTATTAAAAGCAACTTCAGCCTGCTCAAAAGCTAGTGTGCCATGGTCAGATCCATACAGAGGAAAGAGAAAGAAAAAAATTAATAACTATTTTATTTTATTATACTATAAATATTCTCAGCAGAGAACATTTGTCTGTTCCCTTGCAGAGTCAGAAACTTGGATTTCATGCTGCCTCAGCCTCTGGAAAGCACAAAAAATTAAGTGAGTCTTAATGACTAATCTAAGGGCCTGAAGGACGCTACCCAGAAAAGCATCGCAATTTCAAAAATGACACAATGTGAACAAATCAGTAACAGAAGACCTAGAATTCCAGATTTCCTAGGTGACATCATGGAAGAAGGAAAAAAATCACCATTGAGGTTCATTTTCAGTAAAAATGAATATGTGTCTGAAGTGCTTAAGCAAACTAGAACATTCACTTTGAAATTATACTAGTGAGGAAACCCTTCATCCAGAAAAGAGTTATTATGCTACTAACACAGCTATTCTGGCCTGCTGTAAAGGAAACATACTACAATTAGGACAGCTCTGCAGCTGAACAGAACTCAGCTGACAGTTGCTACATGGAAAGATTCATCCCAGAAATACTGATCTCTATCACTGACTTTTTAGAGTGCAGCTTATACTTCATTATCA
>JAWWMU010000121.1:16868664-16879933 GCA_035048155.1 Cinnycerthia olivascens
AAATTAATCCCACGACAAGTTTGGAGGCAGACTTTGACCTAGGCTTCAAAACACTCATTTATGAAGAGAAAACAAACTTTGAAGGTGTATATGAATGTACTACTTCAACAAAATTCACTTCTTGTGTTAAATAGCAAAGAATCATTTTTTTCATGTGCTCCAAACATGTGTGCACTTATTTGCATTGTTACCACTTGGCTCCTCATGAGTCCATAAATACACTACTGAAGAGCATGAAGTCCTGGCTTCACCTTAGGCTCTAAGGAGCTGTATCTTCTATCCCCAAAAGATTAGAATTAAGAAAAGTAAAAGTTCCTGCTGAAACCACAGAAAATCTTAAAGCACATGGATTATGCGGAAAGACCTCAACATAATAAAAGGGAACTTGGGGGGGGTTGTACACTTTTGTATCTTTTAGGATATACTCCTTCACATCTGACATGTAGTCCTGTCATCACAGTCCTCTTTATTACCTCACAGCATCATTTCTATCCATATGCCATGCTCCCTTCTTACTCATGGAGAAAATTCTGAACTTACTAGCTTAGTCATTCCTCAAAAGTTTACATTTCTTAAGGACTGCAAGATGTAAAGGATATTCTAAGATTCTTTAAATAAAAGACGCACATCAGAACACATGAAAATTTGTAAAAAAGGATACTTTTAATTGTTTCTACACTCCTTTCTTCAAGTTATTTTGATCTGTATCAGACAGCATAGCAAGATTTATGCGATTATTGTTGAAAGAATTCAAGTACTGTAAGTAGATGGAGTAACTCTTTTTCTTGAGCTATATTATAGTCTGTAAGTGGAACAGATACCGTAGGACAGACGGTGTACCATCTCACAGCACTATTTGAACTAGGAATATTCATTGCCCAAAAACTCAAAACATGCAAACACAGAACAGTTTAAAAGGATATTTCAAGTCAACAATCAGTGTGTGAGTGTTGAGGTAAGAATATTTTTACCGTACCTTTGCTGGAGTACATTAGGTTTTGCAATATATACACAAAATTGATTCCAAGTTTCTTGAACAGTACCAGTCCACCACAGTGGTTTTACATTGAAGATTAAAAGAAAACAGTTAATAACATATGAAGCCAAAAATGTTTATGCTTCTGAATTTTGCAGTGAATTGTGTGTTTATAAGCATATGGTGAAATACCACACTTAATAGGTATCTAACTTTCACCTAAACTCATCTCTCTGTACTCTGCACTACTGATTTTTAAATCATTTACAAAAACAACAGTATATTAAAAAAAAAAAAGCAAACAAGCCCAAATAAAACCTCACTTACTTTCTGTTTTCCTGCTGTCAGTCATGTTGTGCTCCAGCTCCTCTAGTAATTTGTATTCTACCCTGAAATCACTCCTCCTATTATAAAGGTGTCCACTTTTGTCTTTTTCTATATTTGAAAGCCTAGGAAGAAAGGGTGCCACACTGAGTAAGGCACAAACACTCAGCAAAGCCCCAAGATTTTCCAAGGTTAGCGTGCAGACTGTGTTAACAGGACTGTCTTATATTTTATACAAATCCCGGGGTCTTTCTACAAGTGCTTTCAAGGAAAATATTTCTGCAGCTATAAGACTACACACCACAGTAACTCAAGAACTTTAACAAAAAATTAACAAGGAAAGCACCTCAATGGCACGCAGTGGTTTACACACTGAAATTTTATGTGCATGCTTTCTCTCTGGGAGCCTTGTGAAAGTGTTCCCTGGAAAGTGCAGGCAGACAGGCTGTATTAATGCAGCGGTACACCTAGATGGAGCCCCAGCACAGACAACGTTACAGAGGGACGCTGAGCCACAGCTAAATGGCATGCCTCATTTCAAGCAGCTTGGGAACATTCACATTACCCAGCAGTCAAATTTTGAGCTGCAACCCAGGATCCAGGGCAATCAAGGTGAACTCGATTCAGTCACACAGAGCAAAACCCTGCTGTGAGACTTAAGTGCCCTGTCAAACTGCAAACCTCTCCTTCAGTCAGACGGCTACATCAGCTGTAAAGCTCATCTGTTCGAGCAGGAACCTCCCTGTTCTTCCAGCAGCCAGTGTAGTTGTTATCAGCACTTGGTCAAGATGTGGGGAAGCAGATTTAAATCACATCTGTGCTGTGTATTTCAAAACAGTGGCCTAGATATTCTAGATGAAGTCTTTCAATCTTATGTTGCTGCAGTTCCCCTTTTGTATGTCTTAAGGGCTTTAGGTCCTTAGAGGGTAAGCACAGCTAAGCAGGAAGACTGAGAACTCAGTTGAGCCACACACACTTGCTTTTCTGCGCACCTAAGAGCAGCAGCAATTCTTACTAAATTCTTGCTACATGACTGGCCGAAGTCCAAATAGTAATTCAAACAATGGGGCATTTTGGAGCTCATAAACCTATCCTACTGAGCTACTGTAACAACCTCAATAATTTGAGCTCCTGAAAAAGAAACCTTTAAGATTTCGTTACCATGTATCCTAAATTTGAAGCTCGAGTTAATAATGTTACGTCCAGAACAGAATGAAAACATAGTTATGATAAAGTGTTTAACTTACTGAGCTTTTAGCTTTTCTGCAGTTCTTATGAATTCAACTTTCTTAGCTCGTTCAGCTTTGATCTTCCAGCTCTGAAACTGTCGGCCAGCACCTGCAGTACTGGAACAGGTCTCATTCTGCAGATAACAAAATCAACTGTTATTTATAACCAATGGGTTGTTTTTGGTTTTTTTTGTGCCCCTTGGTTACTTTCAAGCAGACAACACCACAGCTCGGTTTTCTGCTGGCGCGATCCAAGTAATTTTAAAAGGCAGGGGCACGAAACTGGGAGTGAGGGGTGAACACGCCCGCACACACGAATGCGCTGTTTCCACAGAGAAACGCCGCACCGGGGGCTGCCGCAGGGCTGGGTCCCGCGGCCAGCCCCACACACCCGCGCAGCCCAGGGTCCCCTCCGGGAGGCCGGGTCCCCTCCGGGAGGCCGGGTCCCGCCGGAGCCCTTTACCTGGAGCCGCCCGGCCGCCGCCGCCAGCGCCGGGGCCAACGCGGCCATGTTGCCGCCGGCCCGCCCAGGGGAGGCGCGGCCGCGGCCCGCGCTGTCTCTATTTAACTCTTGCCGTCCTCGGCTGGCCTCGCTGGCCCCGATTTCACTTAGTGCGAGGGTTTGCGTGGTTTGCCGGCTTCAGGAAAACCGGGATGTACCCTCATTGCCCTGTCAGAATGTGAAGATTTCCACAGAATTCGGTAAATTCTTGGGGGCGGGGCCTGGAGGTATTGTTTCTCACTCATGCGTGCCAATCAGACTTTTAAATGAGTTGCCATTTCACACCTGTGTGCAACAGAAATAATTATCTATCCCGTGGCTTTCCTGTTACAGAGATTTTAGGAACGGGTGTTATCCCAACTGCAGGACACAAACGCATTCACAGGTGCTGCCCGAAGGGCCCGAAGGTTTTATTGCCTAATTGATGTTTTTAACAGCACTTTCCAGAAACATCCTTCCTCTTTGTATTTTATGACCATACTTACTCTCTTTGTATTTGCTGAATAGGAATTAAAAAGCAAAGGAGAACATTTCAAAACGTGGAAATAGTCTTCAGCATAAAATAAAGAGGGTTTTTCTCACAGATTACTGCCTGAAAGGCTTGTAAAAGTATTCTCTTCTCAGCAGTGTTTCAAAGTCTTCTTTGCCTTGGTGAGTTGAGTTAGCATTTGCTTACTTGGGGTGATTGTCTGCCCTTCCAAGTTTCCTGTTACTTTGGGCAGCAAATTGGTCACAGGTCGGGGACTGCTCTGTCCCAGGAGGCCCCTGTTTTCAGAAAGTGCTTTGATGAGGTGTGTCCACTCATAGGTAATCAGATATGTTCAGTTGTTCACCAGTTTCTGGCTGGTCAATCTTAATGACGGTTTGACTTTACTTGTGAGTTACTCAGAATCCTGAGGACTTTACACAGTTGTTCTGGAAACCATATGCAGGGATATTTCAGGTATTGGAGCATACTTAGATTGGTTACTTCCCGCTTTGGGCAGCAGGGACTGGGACATCAAGTTGTGATGCCGGTATAAAGATGAACCCTGGCTTTCAGCTATGTCAGGACATTACTCCATTCTCTCTGTGGATAAGAACTTGTTTTAGCTGAGATATGCCTGCAGTGGATTCACCTCGGCTGGGCACCAGGACTCCACAAAGATTCTCCATCACTTGCTCTGCTCAGCAGGACAGGGGGAGAAAATGAGATGAAAAACTCATTGGTTGGAGATCAAGGCAAAGGCCACACTGAGAAGCAAAAAGAGTTATTCTCTAATTAATCTTAACAGGTGATGTCTGGCTACTTTCTGGGAATATAGCCCCAGTACATGTAGCAGTTGCTTTAGAAGCAAACTTAATAATAAAAAAATTCACCACTCCTTAGCTTTTATTTTTACAACATCATGTGGTATGGGATGTCAGTTTGGGCCAGCTGTTCCAGCTGTCTCTCCCTTCCCAGCCTCTTGCACACAGCAAGCCTGCTGGCCTTTCTGGGAGGCGTTGGAGAGACAGTCCCGATGCCACCTGAGCACTGCTCACCAGGAGCACTGGAGTGGTCTCTACTGATGTGGCTACAAGCACAAAGCACAGCTGTTTGAATGTTAATTCCACCACGGCCAGACCAAATACAGTGTCACGACTCTTGGATGGCCAGTTTGCCAAACAGGTAATCTGAATCCAGAAGAAGTAATCTAGACAATTACATAATTTCCTTCTGAACTCTACCACATTGTTTTGGTTTATCTTGGTGTTCAAAGTCAATGAATCCCTGACTTCTCTGTGTGTTTTGTTTCATAGAATCTTCCAAGATATGGTACAAAAAGAAGGCATGGAAATAAATACACCAAGGAAAAAATAAAGTTGTTAACATTCGAAGGAATAGAGTATACATAGAAGAGGAAAAAATGTAAATAACAGAAAAAAAAAAGCTGTTAACCTGGAAGATGTGATGCCAGCAATCAAACAATTAATCATGGTTACTTTATTTATGGCATAGGCCTCATGTGTCACAGCATTGATTCAGCAGTGTCTGACATTTTCTGAAATCCTTTGAGTCAAATACAGAAATAGGACTGCACCAGAACTTAATATTCCTATCCATGAGATCCTTCAGGAAACTTGTTTCACCATAAGATATGAGCATCCCCAGAAGAAACACTTTTCAAAGTACATGTTTCTCTTCAGAGTGCCTTTTTCCTCCCTTTGTATTGCTAACTTATTTCTGAGACCTCAACTTGGATGCATTAGGGCAGTTGTAAAGCATCAAGCAGAAAAGGCAGACACTGTAACACAAGCAAACTGGAATTAATTTAAAAGAAAAAAAGTAAATTAATAATCAAAAGAAACTAACCCTCTGAGTGCAACTATCCACTTGTGAAGGAATTAATATTGTGAAGGAATTACCTCACACCATAAAAGCAACCTGTTACTGCTACCATGGGCTTTCCCTGTATTTTTATTTTTGGAAATGGTGTGTCCACTCTAGCCTAGCATCAGACTTGTAAACAAACTCAGGACATGAGTCAGAATAATAATTAAAGAATAAATAAAATGGATATGGATGCTGAAATAAGCTGTTGCAGTTCATGGGTATATGTGCTTATTGTGGGCAACTGTAGTAGTGGACTGGGGGCATGGGGTGGATAAGCAGAGTATGGATGACAGCTGATAGGTGCACCTGCAGTAAGTGCAGTAGTGCAGTTTTGTGCAGGGATCAAGGTTCTGCGCTATGAAGGCAGAATGCTTTCATCTCTTTAGTTTTTGTCCACCAGGTGTCACCTGAATGACACATGATAGCTACGAAAGGCTTAGCTTTTGTTTTGGTTTGTGTTTTTTTAAGAAACCAACAGCAAGCGTTTAGTGTCTGTAGATAGCAGACCCTGCATTCAGCCCTTTGGCTGTCTCTATCCCTCTTTATGGGATGGTCTGGCACCATACTGATACCATCAACTTCCCTTTATTTGATGAGGACTGAATGGTTGTCACTTTTTCCTATGAGTCCTGGCCTGGAGTTCTGGCAGACCTGACAGCCTGGACACAGACAGGGCTGTGGCTCTGCAGCTGCAGGCCAGTGTCTGTGTCCCCCAGGACCTTCTCCTGCCAGTGCCCAACATGCCCCAGAAGTCAAGGAGCTCCAGACTTGACAATGGCATTATACAAATTAATTTTCTCTTTTCCAGGTGAGTACCTATTCCACGCACCCCAACTCATTTTTGCATAAAGCTATGCTTTATGTAGAAGGGACTTTGGTTGATGGCATGATGGCAAGGAAAGGTAGTTTGGCTTTCATCTTCTGTTCCCTGTAGATATTCCAAAGAAGCTAAAAGCACAATATATGAAAAGAGGCCTGGAGTCAGTAACTTAGTTTTAGTATGTGTTTATAGGAGAATATAGGTGATAGGAATAATAAAAATACAATAAAAAAGCTGTATTCTAAATATCCACTGAAATATCTGCTCATGTAAACCACCCTCCCCTCCCTTCCCCTCCCCTCCTTTTCTTCTCTGTTTGGACCCTCATTGAAATCTAGATTTCACAGTAAAATTGAAACAGAAACCAAAGGGGAAAAGAAATATAACCTTGGAAAAGTCCAGGAGTCTCAAGTGAATATAATTTTAGTGTTCTTCACATTCTCCTGATAGTTATTAGTCCTATTCATTCCTTTTTCCTTCCAATTCTTCCCTTCTTTTTTTTTTCTATTCTCTAGAATTTTTAATATATTTTCACATAATTTCCCATTCTTGTCTCTTTTGTAATTATCTCTTTATCTCCCTTTTCTCTTATAAAAGATGAAAGAAAATGTTTCCCACAAATGTACTTGAAAGAAGCAAAAAGAGATTACAGGCATGCCAGTCAACAAACAGTTCCTAATGTGTCTTAAGTCTCAAAGGTTTTCTTGAAAATCATTCTGGGTCTGATGAAGATGTTAGTTCTGAGTTCAAGTCCCAGTGTTCCAAAATACCACTCTTCTTAGATCTTGGCAAGCAGAGGACAGAAATGTGCTCTGGCAAAATTACAGAAGATTTTAGTCTTGGCCAAACCTCAACACAGCAAAAAGTTGGATGCTGTCCCTGGTACACATTTGTACATTCAATCAACAGCCTTAGCAGCTGCTTGTGTTGAGAACTGGCAGACTGTATAGGTCACACTACTACACCAGTCATGCTGGAGCTTTAAGACCTTACTCAGCAGCTGTCTCTGCCACTTTTTCATCACGAGTTTTTAATTTATCAGCTCCTATACTGCTTTTCTGTAGCTGGTTATTAATTCAATCAAATGTGATTGACCTTCTTATGGCCTTTTGTTGCCCTTTTCTGCAGCTTCTGCAAAAAACTGGCTGCCTGCTCTAGGCTATTGGAGGCTTTTCTTTCTCTTGTCACCTAAAGGCCAAGATTTGACTAACTCAAGGGACACTCAGCAGCACTCTGAACACCTCAAACACATCAGAGGCAAATAAATGAGGATGCGTCACTGATGTAATGAAGGTTCCCTAGGGAAGTGTGTGCTGCAGAAAAGAGAGAGGGTGCCTGAAGAAAACGGCTGGCTGGCAAAGAAGACCTGTACTGGGTGCAAGTGCAGGGATATTGGTGCACAAAAGCAAATCTGACATACACAAAGAAAGATAATCACCTAGTCGGTCACAAGTGTACAGCCTAACATTGCTGCAACTGGAAGTGTTCAAGAGCACTGTGCTGCTAATGAGCACATTAAACCCCTTAACTTTTATGATTACTTTTGTTTTTCTCAGTTCTGGTCACTACCAGCTTGCCATGGTAACTATGAGAGTTAAGTGATCAAAATTAGAAGGTGCAATTCAGAATGTAGTACTTCTAAATTTTTTCTTTGTAGCTACTCTAAGTCCTTATGCTTAAGCAGCTGAAAGAGCCTGTGTGTGACTTGGGACTGTAACTGCACAACCAGCACAGCAACACACATATGTCATTCCCAGTCACAATTTTCACCTCCATTATTCTGGATACATGGCTGAAAGATGCAAGACACATTCACTGCTATTCAACATGTCTTTGTAGTTTAAAAAGGGAACACATAAACATAAAGTCCATTTACAGCAAAAACCCGTTAATATTGTCCAAATTCAGATTAAAAAATAACTTGAAATAGGGAAAACATTTACTACTTTCATGACCACCATTAGGCTACACCAGTTTCACAGATTATTCTGGATTTCAGTAGCACAGAGTTAAACCTCGTGGCTTTCACAGATTTACTCTTGCAATGAAAACAAGCAGTTTGCTAGTAGGTTTTATTCACATACACTGAGTTTTATTTGACCAACACTCATTTATCAAAGAGAAGTGCTCTCCAGACTATATTGAATATTGTCTCTAATTTTATACCTGACCTCAGAACAATTTGCTGGAAAATGTGATAGTACGTGTGCAAGAATATACCAGTCTTTGCAATATTAAGTCAAGTAAGTGTTTGAGCAAAAGACAAGGTAAAATTTTGTGGGTGTTAGATAGGATCGTGGAACTATTTTAGAGGGAGAGATTTAGTGAAGACCCTCAACATATTGTCTGTTCCCTTGATCTTGCATGGTCTCTCTTTTGTGGAGTATACATTTTTAAAGTCACATGATGCTGGGATAAGTACTCCTTTATTTCTGTTCTGATAATGTCCCAGTGAAGTCATTAGGAATGTTGCTGTATGAAAAAGTTGACACAAACAGTGCTTGATGCTTTTCATAAGGTTTTGGATAGCTTTTTCAACCCCAAATACTACATAAGCAACATTGACAAGCAATTAGATGGGAAACAGAGCTCAGGGGGCTTTAAAAGCCTTCATGTAAGCCCTTGGCTTATTTTGTAATTTTCCTTTATTTTAAAAGAGTATTTAGAGCAAGAAGACATCCAGTAGAAAAGCTTAAAAGCAGAAACAGATAGGCTACAAGGCAAGGAGAGGGACATTTGCAGGGGCTGATCTGGTAGTCTGCTGCCATTCCCACAAAACCACGCCTGTAGTAATATCTTTTGGCACCTCATGACGCCAGTCCTGTGGCTCCCAGCATAGCCCCAGGAAGCTGACACTGTAATAAGAGCCTGACAGATACACTGTGTCAATGAATTTGCAGATGTGTTTGAAGACAATGATCTCTTCTTCCATATTTAGCCAACAAGAAGCATGAAGTGACATAGACTATTTTTTTTCGTTTGTATTGCTATTCCTGCATAGCTACCTTAGAAAGTTCTGCATAGCCATTACTCATTCCTATCTGCAGTAGACAGAAATTACAAAATGTTTGAAATTACCAAAAAAGTGAAAATAGATCCAAGGAACATTAGTTTTAATAATCTGTTGGAAACCTTCAGTGTCAGGTAAGGGTTGTGGCAACAAGGATTGAAAACTATATAATTAGTAAGTAACTCACAGTCAAATGGAGGTCAGTAACTATGTTTTTGTAATTTTTATTCTTTCTTATTCATGTTTTTGCTTTTCTTGAGATACCAGAGTTTCGTCCCTCTTAAAGTAGAAATGAAAGCGGAGCACTCCTGAATAGTTTCTGCCTGTTGGCAGAACTGCAAAACATCAAGCAGTTTTCAATGAAATTGAATGGGCTATCAGAACATATAAAACACAGTCACTTGCATCTGAGTGAAGAAAATCTTTACATGCATAATGTGATATCAAATATGCAAGGTGCTGGTGACGGTTGGAGTGAAATAGCTCACAGTGGCAGTCCAGTGATGCAGTGAGTCTGGAATACATGGTTTAGGAAAAAAACCCCAATGCAAACATATGTAGAGTGTTTGTATAGTATGCTATCCTTGCTAACATGGACTGCAAACCTGCAAGTCACAGTGGCCTTTAGTCAGAAAATCCTACGAATTAGGACCAGAAAAATATTTGGTTGGAAAAAAACCAGCATTGTGGGGCACTGTAGACAAAGTGAGGGACACATGCTTGATTTCTCCTCAAACAAGCTCTTGTACCAGGCTGAGCCATGCTTCAGGCACTGATAAGGAAATGCTGTAAGCCATACAGTGAGATTTTTTTCCCTTAATGGAGTCTTTAAGGAAGAGTTATTCTGATGTCTGAGAGAAAATAGCCTGTGTGAGAAAGGTGAGAAGTTTGACTATATGTTATAGAACTTTCTGGTAGATTGGGAAAAAATATGTAGCACAGTATGTTTCATAGTTACAGACTGTTAATAGGAGAATTTGCAAGGATACTTTGTCAGCAGACAGCATGGGATAATTAGATGATTTTAGCTGTATATGGCTCAAAAATCTAAAGCTCAGGGTGAGATTACAAGTGGTTTTAATGCTGGTAAGAGTAGAATGCTCACAAAGCCAGCTGCCAAACTGGTAGGTTTTCATGTAGGCTGGTCTGTAGAATTGCTAAAAATTACATCCAGAGGTTTTCACTTCTTCCTGTGTTCAATGGATAGTAAATACAGGCATGATCTACTTCCCAAATAAATCTTCACAGGATATTTCTGAGCTCCACACATATGAGTTACACCCAGAGCTAAGGCAGCACAAAAGATGTTTTAAAGCTACTGTTGCCTCTGCCACAGTCACTCCTTGCCTTCTGGCTGAGTCGTCACTTCAGTACCCACGGCACCGGGGAACCAAAAATGAGCAGTTGGATGCCAGGACTTTTCTCTTGTCGGAAGGCACTGTTCTGTAAATCAATGAATACACAGTGTCAGTGCCACATAAATAAAAAAAATAGTAGGTATTACTCAAAGCAAAGAAAGTACAGATGTACAGAAAGTACACCCTTTACAGATACTTAGCTGAAGCTGTGTTGAGAGAGGTATTAAACCTCTAAGCATACAATATTCCATTTGGAAGCATATTCTAGATTGGTACTTGATAACACTGGAAAACATCCCTCAAGTTCTACATTCCCCTTGAAAACTATTTCACTGAGCAATTCCACTGTTGCTGCTGCCAGAGCCCGGTTTCCAGGAGCCACAACACGTCCAGGGAGCCGCCCAGGCAAACGGGGGTGCCTGCGGGCAGGATCCTTAGAGCAGCGGACTCTGAAACGTAGCGTCGGTCAGCTCGACCAGGTTTGGGCAAAGGAGAGAGAAGAGACCTTTTGCCGTGAGGTTCCAGCCCAAGTTTATTGTAGCCGAAGGGATCAGGAGTGAAAAGACCCCAAGCACTGTCGTGCGGGGGGTTTTATACCAGAGAAAAAGGGTGACATGCCGACACGCCCAGGGGGTCTAGGGTTTCCAGGATTGGGTCCAGGGAAGATTGACATAGAGGGTGCTGGAATGAAGGG
>JAWWMU010000121.1:16931548-16942136 GCA_035048155.1 Cinnycerthia olivascens
CCACAAACAACTTCTCTTCTTGAAATCTCAAAATGTTATCCACTGGAAGTGGGAAAATAAAGTTTTATAGACAAAAGCAACACTTACCAGCCCTGGATGGCATAACATTTGACAAACTGCTTAGTCAATTACCAAACAAACAAATAAGGAAATTTGAACAACTTGAAAATCTGTGAAATAATGCCAGTCCTGTTTTAACAAAATTGTCACAACAGAGACTTCTTAAATAGAGAAATTTCATCTTCAAATGCTGTGCTTCTACATTTTTATTCAGACACAAGTTTTGATTTTTCCCCCCAGTTTGGCTGACTTAGATTTCAGCTAAGTGCCTAATGTCTTTCTGGAGAAAGAGGGTTACAGCAGCTGCCCAAACTGTGGGACCTGACTTGTTAGAAAGCAAGCCAGACAGGCAAGCAGGAGCTTGCCATCTAGGTCAAAAGCAATCTGGGTTAGCAAGTGTACTTCTCCAACGACACAGGATTATGCTAGTTTTGCTCTTTTGCAAAAGGCACAGGAGGTCTGCCAAAGTGTAGTACTAAAACTGTTTGCCAAAAATGACATTTCAAGTAAAAATTTAAGGTCTTAAATTTCTGGCTCTAGGAAGACAAAAAAACTCTCACTTAAGGAAAAACCAGAAAACACAGGTGTGTTTTAGTTCAGTTTTAGCCTGTCCTTCCACCATAGAGCACAACTCAGCAGAAGAGTCATCATCCTGGGCCAAGCTGACACAGTACCTGCTTTTACCCTTGAATACTCAACACCTAATGAATGATAGACCTAAATACAAGTTTGGGAAGGTTTCTACAGGGGGAAAAAAAAGTGGAATACAACAAGACAAAAATGCATAGAATATAACCATTCATATTCTATAAATGCAATTATTAGAAAGTAGGGGTTGCAGTACTTTCAGAGTATTGCAATGTATGGTTTTGAAAGTACAAGGAAAATGCCCTATTAAAGGATAGTGGAAAACAGCAGAGACTCATGCTGCCTTTATTGTTTTGTTCCACAGGAACACCTGCAGCACTTTCCACAGCATCTCCTTACACATATGCCTGGCTGAGAGGCCTCTGGCACCCCAGGCTCTGAGCACCACCAGAGGCACCACAGCCAGATCCGGGTGGTCCCCTGGGCTGACATGGCCATCACATATTGAACAGCTGTTCACACATGATTTCAGGCATCACAGCCCCATTTACTGAAGCCTCCTGAAGGCCATTCTCTCTGCTTACAAAAGTAACTAGAAGTTTTTGTTTTTATATTTGACTTTCCAGCTGGATTAGTGCCATCTGCTTCCATGTCATGTGTCACCCCAGTGACAGCACCACCAAGGAGGCCACCAAGCCTTTTGCACGTGTGATCAATCCCACCACACTGGGGAGCCTTGACTGGAAGCTCCAACAAAGCCAGAGCTGCTAGCAGAGAGCGTGGGTATTATCCCTGTGTGAGTCCTCCTGGAATTTGCCCTCTGGGATGACTGCCTGGAGAGGAAACAACTGTCTAGTGCATGCTTCTGCTCTGCAAAGGGAAGAAACATGGTTTTGTCAATGTTAGACCCCAGCACATCCTTGGTTGCCCTTGCTGCAGGTCATCACCATCATGGCAGCACTGATTAGAAACCTGTTAGCTAGATGGGATTCGGCCCTACTAAAGCTGTGGATGACCTCAGCTGAGGATTCGCAGAAAAAAGGGCAGCCTTAATCTCCCTGAGGAACACAGACGGAGTCACAGAGTTGGAAATAGCAGCATGCATGCAGTAAACAAGTGCAGCATTAGCTGCCCTCCATCCACATGCCAGCACTACCTGGCCAATGCAAGGGGCATCTCAGGCCCCTGACATTCACTCACATGAGCCCCAGGCACTCAATTTCCCCACCACGAACCAGCCATGTCTTTGCTGTGTCATTGCTGCAGTTCCATGCACAACTTCACCTCTGCTATCACAGGTAGTGAGAAGCGTTGTAAATCATGTGGTCTACACCGTCAGCTTCGCAATTTGGGAAAGCTGGAATCATCTGCAGCAATCAGCCACCATCCCGGGAAGAAGAACACACTCTCCCGCACTGACCAGAAATTCAGCTGAGCTCTTAATGGCTAAACCACTGTCACTGATGCTTCCACTTCTTGCTGAAGTAACTATTACAGCCTGTTCGTGCTGTTTTAGCATAGTAATGGAGAATCTTGTGAGAAATTGCCTGTTTGCAATTTGGAAATTTGTTTCTAATGCTTTAAATTGATGAAGGAGAAAAAAAGGAATGGGATTATCAGCATCTCAGGCAGCGAGGTCCACTGCTGGCCAGGCTTTTTCACAGGCTGAGTCAGGCCAAACTTTCCCAGCCTGTCAGCTTGCTCATGAGATCGGCACAGACACTGCTGGCCATGGAAAAGCAAGGTTTGGCCAGACACAAATCCAGTGCAAGCTGATGGGGTGATTTGTGTGATCTGGCTGTAGTGTCCACATCAAGGTGCAACATGCATCAGCAGAAGGAAGTTGCTGTGTAGGCACCAGCGGGAGAAACAAGTCCATCGATGCGCTTCAAAATCATGAATAAAATAGCGCCAAGAAAAAATTAGCATTTAAAGCAGTCTTCAACCTGAATAACAGAATGGTTTGGCTAGGAAGGGACCTTAAATATGATCTAGTTGCAACTCACCTGTTGTGGTCAGGGAAGCCTCCCACTAGCCCAGGTGCTTCAAGCCCTGTCCAATCAGGTCTAGAACACTTCCAGGGACAGGGCATCCACAGCTTCTCTGGGCAACCTGTTCCAGTGTCTCACCACCCTCAGAGTAAAGAATTGCTTCCTAATAACTAATCTAAATCTACCCTATTTCAGTTTAAAGCCATTTCCCCTTGTCCTACCACTACATGCCCTTGTAAAATCCACCTCTCCTGCTTTCATAAGAAAAGTCTTCCCTTATGTACTGGAATGTGCTGTAAAGTCTCCCCAGAGCCTTCTCTTCTCTACACAGAAAAACCCCAACTCTGTCAGCCTTTCCTCTTAGGAGAGGTGTTCCAGTCCCCAGATCATCTTTGTGTCCCTCCTCTGAACTCACAGCAGAAGGAACACATCCTTTCTGTGCTGGAGACCCAAGGACTGGACACAGCACTCCAAGTGGGGTCTCATCAGAGAGGAGCAGAGGGGCAAAATTACCTCCTTCAACCTGCTGCTGACATTGCTTTGATGCAGCCCACAATATGGTTGGCCTTTGGGTCTGCTAGTGCACATTTCTGACACATCCTGAGCTTTCTATGCACCAGTACCCTCAAATCCTTCTCTGCTCTCAACCCCTCCATCCTCCAGCCTGTATTGACGCAGGAGGCTACTCCTCAAGCTTGTTAAGGTCCCTCTGGATGAACACTTTCTTGATAATGTGAGTGTGAGCAAAGGGCTGGTTCTGCATTTGTTTCTGCGCCAGTGAGGTTTTAGACCCCAGCAGCATAAGTGAGAGAAGAGCTGCTCCTCAAAGCCAGCTCTGCAAGCCTGGCACTCCATGCTGTCCTAGGACACATTGTCCCCTCCCCAGTGCCACAGACACTATCTGACACCCAGCTGTCAGCAACAGCTCTGCACAGAGCGTGGCAGACTCCCAGGGGGAAAACAGAGACAGCTTTGTTTCCTCACCCGTCACCAGTGGTTTCCTCTGGATGCCAGCCCCACAGGACTGACTCCTGCTGCCCTGCCACATCCATATCGGGATGAGTTGGGCTGCCCAGCCAGGCACTGCGGGAGAGGTGACAAGTGGCTGGGAGAAGTGATGCCGGCAGATTGCTGGAGGGGACTGCGAGGTCCTACTCCATCACAGGAAGGGCAGACAGGAACACTAACACAGCAGGGGCAACCTCTGCTCCTTCTAGCTCTGTGCTGAGCAGAAGAGTCAGAGAGGTGCCCAGAGCCTGAGCCAGCTCTCAGTGCCAGTGAGCAGCCTTTCTGCTGAGGCCACCAACCACTGGTGACAGCATGTGACAGGAAATGCAAGTGCTCCACTGGGGCTTAAACTGACCAGTCATTAAACTTTTCCTCATTAGCAACTAAGGGATTTTACACATGTCCCTGGCTATACTTTGAAAGGGATAAAGCAGTGATTATTGTTGAATGTAGCAGGACTCAAGTAGTGGTGTGGAGGTGGAAGTTGTAGTCTGGCACTGCAACTGCCCCCACATCCAGCACAGGAGACAGAACCATTTAACATTCATGCTCCTCACTGGTGCTCCTTAACATCTGTTCATCAAGTTATTTTAAATAATCTCTGGACAGTCACAGTGTAAGTTATACTTATTCAGTTCTGGACCCTATTGCTGAAATTCTTTTCTGTTCTGATTATTTAGGTTTTTGACATTGGCTTGGACAAATAAAAGGAATAGGAAAAAAACATGTTTGATGTTAGCTTAACAATGCCAGTCTCTTTCCTCCATCCACCTATTATTCCATTTCTTTTTCTTCTCTAATGCATCCATAGTTTTGTCATTTGCGATTAATTTATGAACAAAAATGTTACATTTCAATCATGGCCTGAGTTTCTTTTACTGAAGTCCTTTGCCATTGCTTGCCAGGATAAGCCTCTTGCCATACTATTATACAGAGCAAAACATGTTCCTTTCTAATATTTTTACTTTTTTTTGTCTCCTTGCTTACAAATTCATCTGTAGAAAATAAAGTCTCTTTCTTGTGGTAAGTCACTCTCCCTGGCAGCTTCCAGCAGCACAACCAACCTTTCTGAGATGCAGTTCCTAGCACAACTGATGTTACACACAAAGGTAAGCTCACCTTTTGTATGTTCAGTGACTTCCCTAATGCTAAAGGTTTTTCTCTTCCACACAGATGAAGTGCTGCACATCTGTAGGTGTGCATGCACATCTGTCTAGATATGTTCTGTGCCACACCCGTGTACCCTCAATGTGAGTGCACTACAGCTCAGATTTCTCATTCTGTACATCTGATATGAGTGCTTGGTTCAGACCACGATCACTGCATGCACCCAGTGCTCTGTATCCCATGAGGCACGTAAACCAAAGCCACCTTATGGATTCAACACCTTGCCTGTCCCCTGGATGTCAATGTCTCTCTCCCAGCAAAAACTGCTGAAACACATACAACATAAATTGGCTTCAGGTGATGAGGAACCAGAGTAAAAATCAAGTATAAAGCAACAACAGGTATAGAAATGTCCCTCACTAGTCCCTAGGGGGAGAGCAGGAAGAAAACAAGATACTTCCAGGTTTGCATCCCTTGCTTTAGAAGTTGGAGTTTAAAAGGGACAAGAGGATTTTTAAATGGCTTTCTTGGGCACAGGATGCCATGGCAACAGCACCGACCATGCCTGGAGGAAGTTCTGATCCTCACAGAAGGCCCAGACTCTCCTCTGTGGGAGGGAACCACCGCCACCAGCACCAGTGCTCCGAAGGTGACAGCAGTGTCACAACAACACACCACTGCTCCAGCCACAGCCCAGGGGTAATATCCCTTGGGAAAACTCCTGCTAGTGCTGGTGGCACCACGACATGGCACTTTGAAGGAGAAATGCATGACATTCTCAAGCTGGATTTTTATCTCTGGTTAATTTAAAGAGGTTCTCTTTTGATTTCCAATAGTCTCTGAGAGAAGAACAGTGGACAGAGGAGAGTTAAGTTAACCAAAACACAACATAGCAAGTCCCAGCAGTACCCGCTGGAATAGCTCTTGCATGTGCGTGTGTTAACTACACTTGATCCCCTCCCTGCAAGTATAATCATACCAGTTATGAAATGATACATGAGGCTCAATAATAGATGCAATTCTATGCTCAGGAGTATTTTGCATACTACAGGGATTATTAACATTTCATGGACAGGCAGGTGAGGAATGGCTTTTTTCCTTTTCTTTTTATCCAAAGTGTAATTCACTTCCAGGTAGGAAAGGGGCATATCTCTCTCTTTCCATTAAGGAAAGAGTTTTGGAGATGGCTCTGATGAAGCTGTTGACCTTCCACTTTGAGAAAGTTTCACTTTGGGTTAGAACTAGCCTGCTTTATGCACCATTAACATTAAATGTCACTCTGGACTTAAACACAAATTTACTGTTTGCAAAGGAATAGTACAGTCGTGCCACTTGAAGTGCAGTCATTTTTCTGCATGAAGTAAATCTAAGGCAGGAAAATGCTAGTCACAAAGGCAAGCAATTAGTTCACTGGAGCTGAGAAGCGTAGCACAGATAGCATTGTGGGAGGCTCATAAGAAGGCTAGGGTGATTTTTAGAGTTTCTCATGTAGGTGGCTTCACTAGGGGCCTTGTTAGAGTAGTTCTTACATAGAACACAACTCTCTGAAAACTGCTGAAATAAAATTATGGCAATTTCAATGAGAGAGATGGGGAAAATGCAAGCTTTTAATATTCAGGAGGGTCAACGTGACATTATTTACTTGTTTATTTATTTAGAGGCAACTATTTGTGATGTCAAGAGCACTCAAGAGGCTCATGAGTGGGAGCTGGCAATGTGTTTATTTGATAACTGTGAGATATTTTTAAGCAGAGCAGAAGAAACTGCGCAGTGACTTTACCTTACAAAAGCACCACATTTGCAGAAGGTTAGGGAATTATTTTTGCCTTTCGAAAGATACATGCATACTTTAGCCATTAGTTCCTATATTATAAATCATCTTTTCCTGGAAAATGGCTTTGAAGTAATAAAAAGCAGAAATACTATGTTTTGGTCAAGCTTGGTTTTTAGCACACTGGCTGAGACCCCAAGATCCCCAGGCTTCCTTACTCCCTCTGCTAACAAGTATCCTGTGTTATCTTGTCAGTGGACCATTTCTGTTTTCTTTGTTTCTTTGCCTAGAAGTAACATGAAAGTGCATCTCTTGGGAGTGTTTTGTGACTTAAATCATATTCCCTAGGCCCTAGGATGAAAGGTTCCATAAAAGTCCACTGATAAATACAGTCAAGATTGCAATTTAATTAAAGTCCTCCAATTACTTAGAGAAATATTCAGGGAAGAAGAACCATAGAACAGAAGCCGCCAGATGTACTTTGCAGTCTTTTTGAAATTTCTCTGTCAATAAATTAGCAAGATTTTGTGCTCCTGAGAAGTTTTCTTCAGCTTTCAGTCTCTTCTTACATCCCCTGCTGGAAAGAAAACCATAATAGCTGTACTTAACAGCTGTGTGAATTATTTTTTTCAGACCTGTAGCTTTATAAAAAAAAATGTTAACACAAACCAAAAAAGCCCCCAAACCTACTGATGTTTATTCTGGAATAGATATCACCATTCACTCCTTATTCAGCACATAGAAAGATGCATTTAAACCTCCTCCTTTAAAATGTAATCCAGTCATGGAGAAGAGTGTGCATTGTAGGGACAGAAGGGAGAAACACAGAGTCACAGAATGGTTTGGGTTGGAAGGCACATTGGAGAACATCTAGCTGCAGTCCTGCCATGGGCAGGGACACCTTCCACTAAACCAGGTTGCTCAGATCTCCCTCCTTGGAGGGTCTTGGACACTTCCAGTGATGGGGCATCTACAGCACCTCTAGGCACCATGCTCCAGTGCTCCACCACACTTGCAGTATTCTAGTATCCAGTCTAAATCTTTCCTCTTTCAGTTTTAAGCCACCATCCCTTCATCCTATGCCCTGATAAAAGGGCCTTCTCCAGCTCTCGTGTAGGTGCACTATAAGTGTTGATGGAATAATGTCTCCCTGGAGCCTTCTCCTCTTCAGGCTGAACAATTCCCAACTCTCTCAGCCTGTCTTCATAGGAGAGGTGTTCCATCCTTCATGGCCCTCCTCCCAACTTGGTCCAACAGATCCATGTATTTCTTGTGATGAAGATGCCAGAACTGGATGCAGAACTCCAGGTGGGCCCATCTCATCAGAGCAGAGGGGCACAAAAGCCTCACTCGACCTGCTGGCCACACTGCTTTTGATTTAAGAATATATTTTTGCAAAGATTAAAATAAATGCCTTGAATAGATCTGTGCTCAGTATTATACATATGGTCCTAAATATCTCATTCTGTATGAGTTCCTCTAGAATCATAACTCAGAAGACTGTGATAAGGTGCAGCACTGGTCTCAGTTCAAGGCAAAGCTGTGTCCACATATCCTGTGATGTACCTTTTGCACATTTGCACTGCCTGGCGCTAATGTGGGGGCAAGGAGTGGGCTTCTGGCTCATGGCAAATCCATGGCCACGGTGACTCATCTGACATTTATTGGCTTCACCATCGACTTGATGAAAAATGAGAGGAAAAGGGTTGAGTTCAGCAGTTTTAGCCCCAGACCAACAAACAGGCCACACAGCCTGGATCACTAACAACAGCTGCCATGTTCTGGATGCCTGCTGCTCTAGTGCCCCTCCCATTGGAGATGATTATGTCTGAGATCAGGGAGGAAGGACCTAAATTCCCCACAGTGATCTCCCTTCAAAGACAGCCCCACATAAAAAGAATGGCTGGTTATTTCCTCAGGAAAGAATGTTTTTCAAGAGTAGCAAAGGCATAACAGTGCAGAGACAGCCATGTTTCACTTTGAGAGGTATTTCTTGTTATTTTAGATGCTATAGATAAGAATCAAGAGGCTGGGAATAGATTAGGGAGCATGCAAATCTTTGATTTCAAATAATTTTCTGCCTACTAACGATAGTTTAATAAATTTTGATGAGGCTCTTGGGTTTTGTTTGGGATGTCTTAAATATCTACAGCAGCCCTCAGACTCTGAAGGGCATATATTGCTGGTCCAAGGATGTGTGCAATGTCAAGAGCCTCCTTTACCAAGAACCAGGCTCTATCCATACCAGAAGCTGTTTATTTCAAGCTTAGAAAAACAGGCAATAGTAGAGTTTCCTTCCCCTTGAAATAAATAAACCTGTGTCAATGTGTTAGTCACGTTGTTACTTGCTACATAAAACCCTTTCATATTCACACACATCACCCTGCTATGTTTCAGTTTTCATACTTCCATCTTTTTTACAACATCTAACCTTCTAGCAGCTCCAGGGCTCTGCATCATTCAGGTTTTACATGTGGAGACGGTGTCATCACTCTAAATCACCTCTGGTCCGCAGGTTCCTATCACCTACTAATCCACGTCACAAAATCAATCAGGGTCTTCAACGGCAAAGCTCTTAGGGGCTTAAGACATGGTATACTACTTGGGCCCCAGCTCATCTCTTCATAGCAGCTCTTGCCAGCCACAGCTCATACTAAACATCCACATCTAAGTTTCTGTTCTCAAAGACTGGAGAAGAAACATCTGAGAACAGAAGCCAAATTTTGCATTTACTTCCAAGGAGATGTACTTATGCCCCAGTATGACTGCCATCATGTCAAAGTACATCAAATGTCAAATGATACTCATAAAAACCAACATATACATTACCAAGGGGAGCACCTTAACCCCCCTCTATTTTCTCACAGATTCCTCCTTCGTGATTCCCAGTGGTACCTGAGTTGGCAGAGATGAACTCTGAAATGGGGGGCAGGGGAGAATTTTTTTATTGTTACCAGTAGAGGATTATTTTCTCTTGCACTTTTACAGTCAGATTTTTAAAGGCAGGCATAATCCTGCATGTATCAATTCAAAAGTTTACACACATGGTTCAGATACATTGATTTCCAAACCTTTACCCATTAAATTTCTTGCTCTGTAAGAGTACAGCTGAAGGTGACCCTACACAGGTCACCATAATTTTCTTTTCTTACTGCCTTGAAGCTCTTACACTGAATTTCATCAGTATCTACTAACTCAATATACATAGTTAAAGTAGGTCATTCTGAATTTAGTTATTGCCCTCCTTCTGTACAAACCCAACCTTGGTAAGTGTCTGTGGCTACACTGAGCTGCACTCACCAGGGGCAAACTGCTGTAGGGTCTAAACCTTCCACCCAAGATCATCGTCAGTCTAAGGAGGGTGAGATCAATCTCACTGACCTCTCAGCATGCCAAAGTCACAAAGGTCTTAAGGCTGCCACAAACAGCATGTAAAAGAAAGGTGATCTGCATTGCACAAAATGAGAAGGAGAGAATGCATCCTTCCCAAGCCTGTGGCTGAGGACAAGACAGTATACCAGGTCTGCTCTAGCACTGTTTTGGTTTACCATTTAGCTCTCAGTATCATTTTCTAACAAAGATTTTGATTTCCTAGCAAATCTCCAGCTGGCAGATTGGTACTTGAAATTTAGTTGTTCTTTCTGTGCAGAATTATTACATATCTCTCCATTCAGGCTTTTGCAGGCCCTCATAAATTTGACAGATTATTTAGTTCAACTTCCTGCCCTGCAGGCGACATGCTACAAATTCATCCCAGCCTAACTGGTGATTATACCACCATTTGTACAGACTCCAGGTGGGACTGAAAATTACATGGCAGGAAGTCTTGAAATACCTGTGTAGATGACAATCAGGGAAATTACAGCTCTGGTGGGGCTGACTGATTTGGAGTGGAAAACCAGACTAGATCTTTGTGGAACTGAAGAGTTTGTAGATGTCAACTTTCTGAGATGTCTTTTAAAACCTGTGGCCTCCAAATTATTCTGGTTGCTCACCTTCTCAGTAAAAAAAAAAAAAAAAAAAAAAAAAATCTTTTCAGAGGCACACAGGTACTCTCATGCCT
>JAWWMU010000121.1:16942204-16955418 GCA_035048155.1 Cinnycerthia olivascens
TTTCCTGTACCCCCCTAGTGTGTTGTCTTGCACACCATCTAGGGTTCATACCCCTTCACTTTGGAGACCCGTGTTGCACCCCACCAGACTAAGATGAGGTGGGGGTCCCACACAGCAAGCTGTTGAAAGGTGTTTAGAAGGGAATGGGACAAAAATAGTGCTGTGCAATGAACATCGTGCTCATGTACTACATGTCTCTGGCTATTCTAGGCTTGAGAGAAGCAGTTTCTGAAACAAGATCTTCATTAACTGCTCTTCCCAGGCTCATTATCCACAGATGTTATGGCACTTTTCAGTGCCAACCCAGACAGCTGCGAACTGCAAACAAGAAAATGCGTGAGCCCAGGGAGGGATTTTGCTGGTCCTGGTTGTACAAAAAGGAACATAGGGTGAAAAAGCCCATTCTTAGGCACTTAAGCAAACAATATATAGTGACACAGGTCAGATCCTGCCAGATCCCCGATGACAGGCAGAAGGACACACAGGTGGCAGGTTTGGGATTCTGGTGCAAAGGGCAGAGCTGCAGAATGGCAGCACACACTCAGCAATACAAGACAAGATGAAGCAAAACAGGAACAGCTCTCAAGCATGAGATCAGCCTGGTCCTGTATTTCAGTCAGACATCAACCAGCAATAACTGCTTACAGCAGAAGCATAAAGGGCAAATATAAAGCAGTTCTTCCCCTAGCATGCAATCCCAAAATCAACAGATTTCCCCCCCATTTGAGGGGTTCAGGTGCATGCAGGCTATGCTGTGTTTCCTTGAAATGCCAGTTTAACAATCCAATCACTTTCTAGACCTACTGGTACTTGTAGTCACTTCTGTCCTGTGGCAAAGTTGCAGCAAAAGTGCAAACTGTAGGCAAAATAGCACAGGTAGGCAGGAGCCAGCACTGGTATTGCTTAAGTGGGACCTTACTGGTCACTTCCTAGCGATGGTGCAGCTTCAGCAACAGCTTTAGCATCCCCTCTCCTAGCCAGTGCAGGGGCTCCAGTAGTTTGATCTGACTTTCAGCAAGTGTATTCTGCTGTTCAACACGCAGAAGCATAACTTTCCTGGAGAGTTTCCAACACTCGGCTCTTCTGAAACAGGTATTTTTTCACACTGAACCAGTGTACCTAAACAAACATCCTTCAATAATGGAGCCCTCAGTCTCAATTTAATTTGTTTATTCTGAGGCCCCTAAACACACAAATTGCTTAATTTAGTTGAGGTAATTCTTTTTGGTTATAGTTGCTGTTAAATAGTAAAACAAAGAATAATCCAACTAACAGTTTCTTTAGGGGTTCTTGATTAGAGTGTTTAGATTTGTTTGTTTTCTTTTCAGCAAGATGTTAAATTATTTTCTAGAAGATGATAAAGCAGTGCTATACTTGGTAGTACTGTGTGCTGAGCTGTTGTTATTTCACACTTGTTATTTCAGTAGCAGTATTCAGAAGCTTCATTGATAAAAGTGCAACAACAAGTCTCAGCAATATTTCATCTGTTTTCCTGTATCAGTCAGCTTCTGTACTGCACTAAAATCAAGAGTCTGCTGCCAAAGCCACCTTCCTCTGGGTTAAAACCACTTGTTTCCACCTTCAAAGAGAGTGGGAAATTTCAATCTGAAAAACAAAATCTTTAGTTTCTATAAGATCACACATTGCTTAAAGATCCTTTCTTGCTTAAAGTTCGAGAAATGCCTTAGGAAAGGTTTTTACAATGCAATATTTTATCCACTTAAACAAGAAATTAAGTAATTCTCTAGCAGACTTCTTTAGGAAATTGAGCTCCTCAGAAGGGAAATTGCAAGTGGAAAATCCTCTACATTGCAAAGTAATAGTAGTACACAGAAAACAGGACTGACCCCAAATATGTGCTACTTCCTTTTTGTTTTACTTTCAGATTTTTTTTCTGTAACACTCTTGAACACACAGTATGCAAGAGCAGTAACAAGATATTCTTTCTGTCAGGACGCCACCCTTAAGGCAACTGGAATCCAATAGTCAGAATGATACTAGTATTTCTTCCTGGTATTTCTTCCTGTGGGACCTCAGCCCCTGATTTGGGGCTCTGTCATGGATTCCCACATCCTAGCTGTCCCACAGCTGAGCACAGCTGCTCCTGTTCTGCCATGCCAGGTGCTGCCATCCCAAGCCTTGCTCTCCCTGGCACATGTATGTCCTAGACAGCAGACGCTTCTTCACTTGAGACTCCAGAGCTGATTTGAGACACCCAACAAACCAGGAGCAGCCTTCTTGGGGATCTCAGAGGCTGCAGCTGGGTCTGCCAAAGCCACCCCTCGGGTGCAGTGAAGCCTCACTCACATCCCTCCGGGTCCCACAGGCCGTGTGAGCTCCGGCTGCTGCCCCTCACAGAGCAGAGCATCCGAGGGGAAGTGAGGAGGGGAAGTGAGGAATGGGGCAATGCCTCCAACCTCCCCACACCAGCGCCCACTGCGCACAAGGAGGAGGAACAGACTCAGGGAAAACAGTGGGAATCTGCAGCAGTTGAGTATTTTGTTGCATTTTGCCTGGGTGTAACAACCCACACAGTTCAGCACCTCCTACGAATAGGTAATGGCAACCCCAAATAAACTATTAAATTCACATAGCTATAGATGTGCTCCTAAGCCCTTGTAATATTTCACTCACTAATCTTTGCTTCTTTGCTACACTTAGCAGAACATCAAATGAGCCTTAATGGTAGGATTTTCCTTTAGAGGAAAGCTTATACATGCTGAAGGTAATAAAATATTTTCTCATTTCATTCTTAGCATTATTCCTTTCAAGACCATCTAACAAACACTTCTATTAAAGAAATGAAAACAGATTTGAAAGGAACCGTGAAGAAAATATCATGTCAAATTTAAAATATACTGTTTTGATTCCTTCTGCAAATGAACCTTGACTCACATTTATTTTAAAAGTCAGTTATTTTATTTCTGTTCGTGAAGAACAATGATACCAAGGATTATTGACCCTTAGTACTATTAATCAAAGAATAACATCAAGAGCAAGCAAAGTGAACACTAGAATTTTTCTAACTGCTAATATCTTTGAGCATTTTCAATGCTTCAACCAGTTTATCATTCTCAAGGATCTCTTTTTTTCCTCTGCCCAGCTTGCAATGTCTGAGGCTGTCCTTCCACAGCTGTTGAACAACCTGAGTTCCTGCTGTGGCCTCCTGAGTGCTTCACTTTTCCAACCTAGGGATGCAGAAACTGAGACATGAAAAATAACTAGATGCTTTTGAAATTAATAGACTTGAATAACTTCTTAAAAGCTGATGGATCATGGTTAGCAAGACAGCCACTTAGCCTCTAAGGTATTTCAGTGAAGATATTTATAAACATATATGATATTTTCAGATAGTGGGTGGTTCCCTCCATGGCCTCAGCACTCCATATCATATAAATCAGCAGTTCCCATATTGCAGCCCTCTGAGAAGTGTCCAGGAGGGCAGCTGGGACTACCTTTGCTTCCAGAGGTGAGAGACTGTGAATTGCACAGGTGCTGCCAGTATCCATACACACATACACACATCGCTTAGCCAAATCCGCCCAGCTGAGCTGCTGCTGCTATGGAGCATCCCTCTTCATTATCTGGTGGTGGAGGAGCCCTGACACCTCACCAGCCACTTCAGCAGCACCACATGTGCTGAAAGGGACTCACTTGTGGTGATCCTGGTGCCACTTGGTATCTCCCACGGCAGGTCAGTTTCTAGAGGAGCACACCAGCAGTTCTTTTCATCAACATCTCCCAAAAATAAACAACCTCCCTCAAAATAGCCCCAGCTGAGCACTCTGGTCCACCAGACCTGTCTGCCGAGCAGGTGGCTGCAGGAGGCATCCAGATCTTCCATCAAGCCACTTCAGTCTCTGCCACTGCTCTGCCAGCAGTGCTAGAAAGCCTGGGAGATAAATTCCCTTTACATGTCATGTTATAAGCAGTGTGTGCCTGTACCAGAGCAAAAGGGGAGTCTGCTTCTTCCCTACCCATGGTGAGTCATTGTTCCCAAAATCTTTTAAAGGAAATTTAAAAAAGGGAGAGAGACAGGGAAAAGAGAAGGAGACAAAGATAAAATCTGTGTTCTGTATTTGTTGCAGTTAGTTTCATTTCTCTCCTCCTGAGGATGAGTATTGATTCAGTCATGACCAGACAAATGATCTGCAGCACAACCCATGGAGAATAGAGTCAAGTGGACTGTTGGCAATATTAAGATATTTGATATTAAGAAATGTATAGAGCCATAAACCAGAGAGCTCATATAAATATAATCATGGTAGGAAGGAGAGGCAGGTGACATAATCAAGCAGCTGCACTGTCAGAAGTTTATAATAATCTTTGATCCCTTGTATCATCCCAAAAATGTTAGTCCTTCTCATCAAGTTATGACTGTGAGGCCAGAAGATGAGGTGAGCAGTAAAAAATACATTTCAGGAACTGGTCTTAAAACGATATTGAAATGCAGTGAACGCAAGATAAACTGTCTAGCAAATTCATCCTTCTGAAGTCTTCTTATAAAACTGCAGTGTCATTTCCAGTTAATATTTGATTTTAATCTCCTTTTAAAATGAAACATTTCTTTGGAAATGAAACTGGCATTGCTTCCTCACAAGCCTTTGAACAGGATTAGCATCACACCTGTTTCACATCAGTTATGCACTTCATGAGGGGTTCATGTCCTGCCGCTGCCCACAGGTAGCAGAGAGCATCAAGTAAATCTTTCCCATTTAAATGTCTCCATGTTTGAGAAGATTACATTTTAGTACATGCAGACATGCTGAAATGCTATGGCAACACTGAGGTGGTGACATAGAGGAAGCAAAATAGTAAATTCAGCATGAAGGATTACAAACAGACCACTCCTCCTGTTACAAAAGAAAACCATGAGGCCATGACTAGGCATACCATCAGTCCCAACACAAAGATTGCTCACTCATGTCAGTTCATTTTACTGTGTAAGTGCTATTAAGTGGCTGTGCAATGCTTTGTTACCTGGTTTCCTAGGATAATTCCCAATGTTATAGTTTACTCCCTCCCTTCATCCATTTCTCATACAGCCTCAAACTAGATCAGACCCTGAGGTAGCTCACTCCCATCAGCAAAGGAGAGCTAGAAATTTGTATTATGCAGACCTCACACTTCTCACTAGTTTACTTTCTAGAAGCACTGACAGGGTTTGTACCAACAAAAGTAAGGGCATGCCCTTACATGCATTACAGCATGCCAGAGCAGCCCACAGCCACTGGTTTCCCAAGAAGGTGGCTCCTCTGTGGACAGCAAAGGGCTACTGTGTCTCCTCCTGTGGTCTGGCACTAAACTGTGCTATAGACTAGCTAGCTACAAGTTTCATTGACTAAAAAGGTCTTTGTGAGATATAGGCAAGTGGTAACTATATCCTCTACATCCTGTCTCAACCTACAGACAGATCTCTCTAATGTCTGGGGCAGAAGCTATGGAGATTTTTATTTTAGGGGACATGCCACATGAAGTCCAGCAAGAAGTTGAAAAAAGATGTCTACTCTCAATGACAAATAACTCACTTGTTTGCTTCACTAAACTAAATTTCATGTGACTGACTGCTATGGTTAGGTATGACAGGTGAGGACGACGAGTTTACTGAGGAACAACTGGGTGAGGCCATCTAGTTTGTTTGGGTTTCAGTCACAGAGGAATGTACTGCTGTATTTCACGTACACTCAATCTCTAAAATATCTTGTCCCTTTTTTCCTCTCCAACACTTTCAGCCTATTTAGTTGCCCCCAGTTTTTGCAACAAAAATTTGCTCTTTGACAGTGTTCAGGTAAGAGTAATCTTTATGCTCAAACCACCACATTTGATTATGGACTTTTGTAACTATGAATCCGCTTTCATACTACATTTAAACACCAATCACTACTTTACTCTAAACCTGCATTCCTGCTTTTTAATTTGTCCTTGAAATCACTGGTGTAGCTGGGTATCTGCCCCAGTATTTTGCTGTGGACAAGGCTCTGCAGCTACTGTCAGTGCTAATCCATGATATGGCAATTCAACAACAAAGATGCCAACTGTACTGAGAAGCACTGCTGAGATTGTATTTTCTTGGTGCATTGCAGGTTGCTTAGTGACTTGACGCCAAAACAAATGCATTCACTTGTATATTTAAAGAGCAGCCTTTCCTGAAGAGTCCAGCATTTTGTGGGGACACCTGTTTTTTGCATGCCTGAAATTTCTGTCCTGAAATGACAGGCTTGATGTGGTACTCCAGCTCGTTAACACTTTTTTATAAGGAAGTTGTGCAACATATGTGCAATCCTCTCTGACTCATCTCACACCAGCACTAGTTAAATCACACTTCAGTGTACCAGTCGCCAGACCGACTGCAGAAGCAAGAGTCAGGAAAGCACTGCCTTTCCCAGACATCTGGCAGCTGATACATTTATTTCTTATTTGCTAATTCATGGTGAAAGCCAAAGGTATATTGCACACTTCCTATCAAAATACACCACCAAGCTGGATGTGAGCACTCCAGCAAATTGCCCTGCATTATCAGATCACTCCACACACCCACAACGGGGGCTGAGCACTGGAGCCTCGCTCATGTAGGGCTCTGTCCTGAAAAGGTCATACTTCATATTACATGGCTGGAGGTTACACAGTGCACTCAAGGGTGGAGACTGGGAGGGCCATGGCAGACAGTGCAAGCTCTGGGGTACATGAAGGATCTTCTTACACTCAACTCCAAAGTTAGCTGAAGTGTTATACACTAAATTAGTAATAGATTTATGTTATAAGGCTTCAAGTGTCTGTAAAAACAGAGTAAGTGACACCAAAAAGACGGGAACTTAAGAGTCACCAATATCCATGCTCACACCTTGTCCTTGCCTCAGCGTGTCACCCTCAAAACGTAAAATGCCCCAAGCCTAACAAAATTAAAATGAATAGAGAACCTATCATTTGCATTAGCATGCCTATCTGATTGTGGCCGTCTTTTAACTTACAGCTTGAGAAACAGTCCCAATGGTGTCTTAAACTAGCTGTGCTACATTTTCTTTTAAGCTTTTCATTTCATATTTGAAATGTGAGGGGGACGATATTTTAAGAATGGAGAAAATTTGTAACAGAAAACGTATTTCCTTATTTAAAGCAAACCTTTCCTATTTACCTTAATTATATCTGTGAAGAGAGAGAGTTTCCAACACCAGGTATGAAGCAGATAAGTACCTAGAAAGTGTGAAATGCCCATGGTAACTGCCTTTGAGAATTTAGATGGAAGTCACTTGCTTAGCATCACCAAAATCCTGGACCAGAGTCATCCAAATGGCCAGAACAGGGGCCAGTCCCCTTAAACACAAAGCTATCCATTTGCTTTTCCTGCAATTGTTGGGTCCTTTTGCTACAAATGTCTCAGCTCCTGCAGCAGCAAACAGCTTCCTTCAATGCACAACCCTGACTCACAACCAGAATCACATCCTGTCCAAGGAACAAGGAAGAGCTTTGGGAATAAAATAACTTGATCATATAATTACCAGCTTGATCAGCCACATGCATGTGGGAATAGAGAATGAGACTGCTGCCAGTCCTTACTGAATTTTTAATTGTTTGACTTTGTCATCATATTTTTCTGTTAACTTCGCTCTTCTGCATAATTATATACACTCTTGTCTATACATATGGAAAAATTACACAGAAAAATGACACAGACTAGAAGATGCTGGGAGAAGTGCAGAATCAGAGAGGTGAGGACAAGGGTACCTGGAATACAGCTGGTAGCTGAAGAATAGTCAGCAACAGGGAAGCATAAAAGAGAACTGAGACCGCTCTGGACAACTGGAAAATGTGGAGGAAGGAAACTTGCGGTTTGCTGATCTATTAAATCAATATTAGGAGAAGAAAGGCACAAATTCAAATACATGATGTGGCCTGGACAACATGATCTAGGGGGTGGCATCCCTGCCCATCAGTTTAGAACTAGATGATCTTTAAGTCCCTTCCAGCCCAACCCATTCTATTCTATGACTCTATTCTCTCAATCAATTAATATAATTTACAGATAATATGTTTATGCAGCTTACTTTCCAGAGGCTGGTGCATTGAGCCAGCCAAGACAAAAAGTAAAAATACCCCTTACAATGGTTTGACTTGTAAAAAGAATTCTTCTTCTCCAAATAAGCAGCAGAAAAGCTAGATGATTCTATAAGAAACACCATCAAGATTTTCAAGGCCCAACCAAATAAAGTACTGAGGCAACTTGATTTGGATTCATAGTTGGCCATGCTTTCAGATGGAGATTGGATAAAAGACATCCTGAGCTCCCATCCAACCTGGATGATCCTGTGAAAGACTAACTAATGGCACTAATAGCTAGAAAAAATGCAGTGTCTTATGCATGCTTAGCATTTGGCTGACAGTCACAGATGAAGTACATCTCAAGTCTCCTTGACAGCAGTGAAACTACTCATGAGAAGAAGTTGAGCAAGAACCACTGCTCAGATATCTGTCTGGTTTGATGTGCTGTGATACCGTAAAACTCAGATTTGTGAGCTTCCAACAGCTTAATGAGAATGAAACCTGGCTGAAAAACATGAGACCATCAAATACAGGTATTTGCCAAAGCACATTGCAAATACATTTTTGAAAGGTTTTTAAACATAAAACACATGTTTGAAAACACAACTACTGTTAGCTTAATCAGAAGTCCCCTGCATCCCTTGAAAGTTTTTTGTAATAAAATGGCATAACATGCCTGGCAAAATTTCACTTTGCACAGCTACCTACACAGTGAACTCCTATCTCTGTATGGACAGTTTAATTCTCTTTCAACATACTGTAGCTTGATAAGATGTGAGAACACCAATAATAGAGAACGTAGTAGGTTTAAAATCTTTCCAGGAACCAGAAAGAAGCAAAGTAATCACATGGCCTCACCCGTGTGCACTTTACAAGAACACCCTTTGGAGCTAAGAAGAGGAAGACTCCTGTAGAGACATTTCCCATGTCCACTGTGAAGCTATTACTGTCTCCAAGATACACCTCACAAACAAGGTGCAATATAGTCAGAAAAAAAGCCAATGTAGCTGCTTTCCACCCATTTCAACTTGGGAAATTTTTAACTTTCCAGAGGATCTGTGCCAGACAGCTGCCTCAAAGGTCCACCCCTGATTTATGAAGCCTAAATCCCATCAATGGAAGACAGAAAGATTCTCTTCTGCTAAGGAAATGCATATATTTCCTCCTCTGCCCATCCCAGTTAGGCTACGTCATTACAGTTTTGAATGCTGTCTATACTCTATTTGACAAAACCTGTTGAATTTGATTCTAGAATGCCTTGAGACATTAAGAAATACCTTGAATTCTTGAAGGACAGGGAGAGTCCCAGCAGCCTGCCATCACAGTGCTTTGTCTGCATGAATGTTTTGATGGCACAAACCTCCTGTGTTAGCAAGCCCTTAACTCAGCTTAGACTTCCTCCCAGAGAAGTCTCTCAGCCTCAAAGGATAGAAAATGATTATTTTAGCTGGACAAACACATTGCCACTAGCGGAGCAGTGACTTCTGTACCAAAAGGGAAGAAGAAAGCAGCCCAGGTATCCTTCCACAGGAGGTGTTACACTGCCAAGGAAGATGTTACCCTTCCAGGAAGATGTTACCCTCATAGCTCATCTTAAATGGTGCAAGCTGAAGGAATTCTGAAGAAATACTGTAGACAGATTGCATGTGAGCCAAGTGCAGACTGCTGTGGCAACTGCATTGGGCATGGACACAGCACCAGGAGGGTGGCAGCAGAAGACAGGAAAAACTAGGAATGTGATGGCAACCTCCTATTGGGAGTCAGTGCAACACTATTAATAATCTTGACATTTCTTTGTCTTTCCTAGAAGCTTTAGCTGGTATTTGCATAGCTAATAATGTCGTGTATCATTATGAGCTTTAACTATCGTCATCCTAGGGAGAAGGCTGGAAAACAACTTGCTTCCAAATACCAAAGCTTCATGCTGTCTGAAAACACAAGAAGTCTACCAGTAGTTCACTCCTTAATGCTAGCATCACAGCCCCAAACTATGATGTTCTTCATTTGATCTTAAAACACATAGGTCAGGAGTTAGGGAGGGAGCAAAAGGGAGAGTTGTTACTTCTGCAAACTGCTGCCTCTGTTCTTTCCTGCTATTGATAATCCGCACTTGCAATTTACACTGTTTCAGAGATGCCTCTTCCCAGTACATGCTCTGCAGCACAAAACAGCTATAGGGACACATTCTGGCAATAGCAATTACATACTGAGATAAATGCCAACAGAATGATGCCCTCTCTATTGCAGCATATCACTGGGCATGAAGAATTTCTATACTTTGACCTCTCTCAGACACTGCAGGCAAGACGAATATACTTTTAAGCTTATTTCTGCGTAGAACCAGATAAGTTCCTAGTTGAGTAGCTTTGCATGTGAGATACTTAAGCAAATAGCATTTACACTTTGCAGATAGTATGACCATTTTGAGGTAAAATACAGTTGTTTTATTGCAGCTCTCTTCTAAATGCAGTAACTCCATTTGGAGAAAGAAAAACAACAACCGACAAAAGATTGCAAGAAAAAAATCCTACAGAACCGGAGTCTGTAGGCATTCCTCCTAAAAACATCTTAGGGAAAACAGCCTTCTTCCTTCTTCCACTCAATAAGCTGCCTCAATGGAGATGTTCTGTGAATACCTGCCAGATTTAATCCAAGACACACGTGCTCAGGCATCAGGGCAAAAGTGTATGTGGAGGCTCGCAATTGATTGTGAAATGCTCACAGCATAAAAGAAAATCAAGGCAGTTTTGGATTTCTTTTCCCTTCTATCCTAGATTGTCACATATTTTTCTAACCATGCCAAACCAGAAAATATAGTGTCTCTCTATCCATACACGCAGTTGTATTATATGCCATTAAGTACACAAAATATGATAATATCTATAAAAATTAGTGCTCTGCTCAGCGCTTTCTCCAAGTGCATGTTTTTCCCAAGGCCAGTACCATACCAAGCCACACAATCCATAAACCTCTGGTTTTCTTAATGCCTCAGTTTTGCTATCCAGTACCTCTGCACTGGCCTCAAGACCAAGCCACTCTGCTTTGTCTGTTACTTTGAATGAATGATGGGACATGGTAAAAGTACAATTAATGACTAAACAAGGTGCACAGGTCTCTGTCTGTAAGTAGGTGCAAGCCTATGAACTCAGTGTTTGGCTACCCATGCACATGGATATTTATGCCATATCCCAGATACACACATGTTGACACAACGCAGGCATGCTTGCTGGGCCTTGCCTGGTTAACAAGGATGGAATGTCTGACCTTCCCTCACACTGTTGTTCATCACACAGGCGCTCAGCCCAAAGTGGTAAGTCTGGGAGTTTCAAGACACCTTTCAGCAGCGTACGTAGTTCAAATACCTTGTGGAAACAGAGACTGAAAATCCCATGAAATTGATTTGTAAATCTTTCTGATAACCTTGATTAAAAGGGTACACTTCTGTATGAAAGCAAATAATTTCACTGATTTGAATAAAAGTAAGTTCTTGGAAGAAGCATAATCAGCCATATTCCAGAGAGCATAAAAGATCTAGCTAACATTATTTAGTCTTCTATTTTAGAGATCTTTATCAAACTTTTACAGATAAAACAAATGTCAGTTTAGCTCTGAATAGGCAGACTTCCTGGATTAAAGAAAACTTGTACATTTCTACTCACCTTCTGAAACTTCTCTTTTGAAGAAGAACTTATTCGGGACTCAGGGGCTTTTTAGGTTTTGAATGCTTTTACACAATGCTTAGAACATTTCTGCATCTGTGTCTCAAAGAGTATTTCCTAATTTCAAAAGTGTTTTTTCAGCTGAGCAGATTGCTGAACAGTTGACTATGTAGACAACTTTGCCTAGAAGGTAAAGTGCTCATTGCTGAGAAATCCTTTACAGAAGATGCTGCAGTCACTTTGCATCAATCACAGTGAAAATTGAAGGAATTTTTAGCATCATATCAGAGAATGGTTCTATGACTACACACAAAATCTGAACTCTTGGAAAAGACATAAGCTACGTTTCTACTTATGTTTCTTTTTCTGGGATCAAACCTTACTAAAATTACTGAGGTGATATTACAGATTTCAAGACTGACAGTTCACAATATGTGTGCACAGAACCTGTTCTCTCTGTAGTGTTCTGTGTCTAGTGCCTCACACTATTAGTACAGCAGCAATTCTTTTTTCACTGAGTGTTCCAGCACCTCTTCACCCTCCATATAAAATTTGCTGTTGCCTACTAAATCAGACTGGCTTTGCTATAGCTGTATGCCCTTCTTTCACTTTTCTTTTCTGTTTTCTGCCAGCATCAGATCAATGCCACATAGCCAAAGGCTGAAGCAGGGTGTGAGGATCTATTAGAAAAGAGTGGTACTGCCCCAGCTTTTCTTCATACTGCTTTTAGAGCAGTACGTTCTGATGCCTTGACAGGCAATGTTATCCAGCTCCAGATCACAGCACAATTCAAAGGGGGCAACTCCTTCACTTCTCCCTGTTCTGGAGAACAGAGAGACAGCTGCTGTGTTCAGTGACCTTGTCAGAAGGGACTTCCAGCAGCAGCCATTGCTTTGCTATCCCTGTTGCACCACTGCTGGCTGCCAGGCAAGAGCAGAATGTGCATTCTTCAGCCTCCTCCCTCACACTTGCTGCAACAGGAATGAGCTTAAACCTTTGCCCATCATGCAAGATGGAGAGCAAAGACTGCTGTGAGGAGCTGGTAAATGCTGGGGTTGACAGACGTCTCTCTGTGATACCATTAAGTTACACATAGCCTGATAAAGTCCAACTGGCCGTTACATCTTCCGTCTTCTGTAAGACCCTTCCTGGTCTTTCTTCCTCTGCTGCTGCAAAACAAAATCCACTGTCAGCGCAAGATTAGATTTTCTTTTGCCTACTTTGCCAAGAAGCCTTCGGCCAGGTCTGTGCATTTAGCGCTATTTGCTCTAAGTTCAGGAAGGTCTAATTATCTAAGTTATCAGTAGCCTGGCTGCAAACAGGGCCAGAAGTGAATTTGCTTGCTTCTCCAGTTCCACCAGTAGCATAGCATGCTTGATTTTTCATTTACTAGAAGTATGTCCAGCTTCCTTTTATTTTCTTCTTTTTGGATTTAAGAAAACAGTTCCATAGTAAATTAAAAAACATGAAAAAAACATGTTAAAATATGTTTCTACAGTATGAATTTACAAAATTTCA
>JAWWMU010000121.1:16979561-16991793 GCA_035048155.1 Cinnycerthia olivascens
AGGGGGCGCCGGGGAGCAGCAGCGCGACGGCCCGGGGGCGCAAAGGTGCCTGAGGAGCCCGCAGAGGTACTGCCGGAATGCGCCTCATGGACACGCCAGGGCCTTGTACGGACATCCCTCAGGAGCCCGCAGAGGTACTGCGGGAATGCGCCTCATGGACACGCCAGGGCCTTGTACGGACACATGTGGGCCGCACACCGGCACTGCTGGGTCCCGTCCTGTGCTCTGCAGCGCAAGGGAGACAAGGAGCTGCGGGAGAGGGTCGGTGGAGACTACAACGATTATTTGGGATCAGGAGCATCTCCCGTACGGGGGGAGACTGCGAGAGCTGGGCTTGTGTGGTCCAGGGAAGAGAAGACTGAGAGGGGCTCTCATTAATGCATATGAATATCTCGAAAGCGGGTACCAAGAGGATGGTGCCTGACTTTTTTCAGTAGTGCCCAGCGGTAGTATGCGGAGCAATGGCCATAAATTAAAACACAGGAAATTCCACCTTTGCCTGAGGAAGAATTTTGCACTGAGGGTGGCAGAGCACTGGAACAGAGGTTGTGAAGTCTCCCACTCTGGACACATTCAAAACCCACCTGGATGCATTCCTGTGTAACCTGCCTGAGATGACCCTGCTTTGGCAGACGGGTTGGACTGGATGATCTCCAGAGATCACTTCCATCCCTAACTATTTTATGATTCTGTAATTCTGTACATACGTGCTTCATGAATTAAAAAATTTTGGATTAGAAGTCCAATTTTTGCAGCACAAAGAATTCTCTGGCCCTGGACAGTTTTGCTGTTTGGTGCAAAATTTGCTTTTCTCGACTGAGATTACACACGGTTTGCTACAGGCTTAGGATGTGGCATTTATTGTTTTCTTATGATAATAGAAAGGGAGAAAAGTCCTAAAAGGGCTGCACCTGAGCAAGGGAATGTGAATTCTGTCACAACCAAGTATGTTACCTGGAAGCCTCAGAAAGGAGCCACATGCAGAAACAAACTCAGAGAAGGCTTATAAGCATTAATGGGCAGTTATATGGACATAAATTTGAAATGCAATCTAGTAGCTTCCCCACTCCAAAAAAAAAAAAGAAAAAGGAGGGAAAAAAAAAAAAGGGAGGGAGAGAGAAAATAATTCAATTTGTAATTTTATGTACAAAAGCTTTGACCCTTTGTATCGGGTGCTGGCAAGATGGTGCACAGGCTCCTGGTTGTTTTGTCTGCAAGACTCAGAAGAAGAAAGATCATAAGACACTGATGGGAATTTTGAGTAAAGCCATTAAAATTTTTAAGGGAATGGTGGTATTGATTTATGGAGAGGCGTTAGAAGACCTGTGTGAAAGCACCAAATTAAAAGGAACTGGGGGAAAGAAGAAAAGAGAATGTTTTCAAGAAACGTCAGTGGAATGGAGGGTTTATTTGAAGAGATTTGCCAGGTGTAATCAACAGCAATTGGAAACAAAATGAACAGATGAAAGGGCATATTTAGCCTCAAAAATAATATGCTGGTAGGGAGGCTCTGCCAAGCCAGAAAAATAATTTGAATGTTGTGGGAGCTAATTGATAGTTGTGGTGGGCTGTGTAAATCATAGCACGTGTAAATAAGGAACTGTAGGGAACAGTTCTGTGCTGGCTGACCTTCCCCCTTCAGTGGCTGGAGTTTTCGGGGCAGGCAGTAGGCAGTGCAGTCAGCACTGATGGGCTTGCAAACGGCAGGGCAGTGGGCACAGTAACACATCTTTGGGTGGCAAACACAGCTGGTCCTCACCCCTTCCCAGCTCTAAATTAGGCCAACGTCCTGGGACAGGGTCCAGGGCAGGAATATTGGTCAAATAGGCCAGAGGGGAACAGGAATGGCTTCTGCAGAGATGTAATGCCTGGACCATGGCAGAAGATAAACCCTTGGATGCAACCACGAGGCACCCTAATGGGGAGTTTAGACACTACCTGTCAGACCACTGGACTTGTTTATATAAAAGTATCTTACTCCTATGGCAAATAATTAGTCTGCCTTGATATTTTGGAAATCTACCCTAGAGTAACTAGGTGTAGTCATCTATGAATTAAGCAGTGAAATTAATTATTAAAGAAAATTTCACACTTCTCTAAGTGCCCTGCTCCCCTCTTTCTTTCATATCTCATTATACATTCATCTTCAAGAATCATTTAATCATATTTATATTTTAAGAAGGCCATTCTCATGACATAAGTGGACTTAAGAAGGTCTGACAAGGTGGCTGGCTCCTGGTGGCTGTTCTATGCGTTTCACACTTTCATACCGCTTTGTGGAGGAAGTACCTACTTGGCAGTACCTGGCTCTGGGGGCACTGAGAGCCAGCGTGGTACGGCCCCAGCCAGCACTTCCTACTGCAGTTACTGTCTGGCTCCCAGAATGAACCTAAGCCTTACTTCCCAGAAGTAAAAAGCAAATATTTTGACCCAGTGTACCAGAAGCACCATGAAAAATAAGAGATATCAATCCATTCTTTAAGGATTCAACTTCAGTCATTCATAGCTAGTCAATCCGTCATTGGCACACAGTAACAGTGACAATTTCATTTGTCTTAACCTCCCCCTCTCTTTGGCCCCATCCTAGATGTAGGAAAAATGGCCCCATGCCCATGGGGAAGAGGGGTTGCTTTTTCAGGCTGGAATCTTTGGTGGGACCATAAACACAATGCACGCCCTTCAAAAGAACCAGTGTTGATGCTTGTTCGGTTTTGCAGTTTCCCTCCTCAAAACACTCTGGTTTTGAAAGCTGTGAATGGATAATGGTGTTAAGTGAAATAATAGTGCTGTAAATAATCACTTAGTTCTCATCTCAGAGCATTCTTGTCCTCTCAGCTGTTCACAGTAGACAGCAGAAGGGATTTTTCAAGAGATACATGAGAGACTAACGTGGAACCCACCTTGCAGACACATCTGGTTTCTTGTGGAGCAGTTGTCCTGTCAGTGTCTGGGTCACAGCTCTGTAGCTGTCTCATACACCAGTGCTTTACTGTTGCATTCACATCCCTCATTCCAGATTGAAGAATTGATACTCATTTTGTGTACAAATGGTAAAACCATAAGGAAAAAGTCACAGGTCACTAGACAGTTCTTGACAGTGCTTGATCTGAACCAGCTGAAGGATTTTCAAGATTGCCATTGATAATATTTTGGGAGTCAGATTCTGACTTCAGCAAGAGATGTGGTTGTAAAGTGCTGTATTCGGTTTCAACCCTTCACTTCCTTATCCCAGTGACACAAGGTGCAGAGGTTTCTTCATCCTCAAGGCAGACTGTGCTCAACAATACAGCGAAGAGAAATCTAATCTAATGCACATCTCAGTTGTTAGCTTTGGCTCTAGAAGGCATATACATGCATTAATACATCAAATTCTTTATCCCACTTTTGTTCATGCAACGGTTGGTATCCCCAGCATGACTATACTTCTGTCAGGCCCCAAGCTAACTCAGAAAAATCTGTGTTATATTTTGCGAGGTGGACAAATGCTCCAGCTGCTCTGTCTTATATCTGGAGTCTGTGTCTTCCCTAAACTGGCACCCAGTTGCCTACACTGACCTGGCTCCGAGTCATGTCAGAAAGGCAATGTAGAATATTACATCAGGTAGGTTTCCAAGAAGGGGAGCTAGAGCAAATGGCAAGTTGAGCAGACAGATGCATAATGCACTTATGCAACTGCCTTCATGTGAGCAAAGGCTAAATTATTCAATAAATTGAAACACCTGCTCAAGCATAGCCTGAATCCTAGGTTTCCCTGAGGTACCCTGACTACTGGGCAACAATGGCAAACTCCTGTCAACTGCTGCCAAACTCACCTTAGTAAAGCCTCTTCCTGGTTGCCAGTACTTACCCACACCTCTGGCCGCCCCAGTGGTATCACAGTGGTATCACAGTGCTACATGCAATCACTGAAACTTGCTCTTAGCCATGAATATTTATGTATTTTCACACAAAGCAGAATAGCTTTGTGAGGGCAGAGACACCTGTGCTGGAAAAGCCTGTTGCCAGGGGCTGAGACACAGTGGGGGTGGGGAGACCCCTGCATTGGCTGGCCAGGAATGCAAACCTGCTCCCCTGGGCCAGGGCCAGGATGAGGGCTCAAGGAACCTTCTCACCTTGCCTGAGCCTCTGTATCTGTGTGTGCTGCATCACAAAATATCCCTCTCTCCCTCAGGACAGCAAGCACCATGTGCCTTAGACAAAGCCTCAGGTTGGGGAGATTGTGCGCATAAGGTTGTTCCACATATAGGCTTAGTCTCCTAAACTGTGTTTGCTCACCCTAGGTGACATTAGTGATCTAGATATTCAACTTCTGGCCTAGGAATCCAGCCCTTCATATGGAAGTGCACTCCAGACAAGCCAGGTGACAAAGTTTCTTCCTTTAACTGGAAACTCTTCTTTCTTCCATCCTGACAATAAAATTCTGGGAGCTGAATTGTTAGTTGTTATATAAACAAACAGACTTGTGAGATTGGTGCTAAAATTGTGGGAAATTATGAGATGACTGGAGATGTGAGTTGGCAGGATCTGAAAAGTTTGGGCATGTTTGCTGAACCCCTGCAAGCTGTGAGCTTTCCTTGTCCCTTGGCGTTTAAGTCACAGCAGAAACTGTCTGCAGTCTGCCTGTGGACACAGGCTGAGACAGAGAAATCTGGTCTTGGGAGGTCCCTCTTTTATTATGAGGAAACAAGCATCTCTGCCTATTCACCCTGTGTAAGGATGACGTTTTTTTTTCCAGGGGAGTCAGAGTTTTGTCCCAAATATCCATAACACTATTTGGCTCTCTAACCTTTTCTGTACTATGAAAACAGGGAAATAAGAAGCTAATGATCTAAGTTTTTATACAATATGTAAGAAGTTTTACAAATAACTTTATAGCTGTCATTAAATGATACATTTATATAGCTGTATGCCTATATATATATATTTTCTTATAATAGAAATAATTTATAGATTAACCTCCCTCAAATACATCCAGTAGTTTAGTAATGAAAGTATGCTACAGGACACATACTTTTCTACATGATGCAAGGATTTCTAACAGGCCTAAATAAGGTAATTTTAAAGGAATTAAGAGGTTTTGTACATTTTAATTAACCTACAGCTTTCCACATTATTTTGGTGTTTGATGTGCAAGCTGCAAAATTTCCTTTCCTCTCTCCATTGCCCTGGTGTTATTTCAACAGGTTGAAAGTACATTGGCAGAGATTGCAATTTTCAGATATTTATATCCTTAAAATCAGTGTCAGTGGTGCATCTAGCTTTTAAGACAATATTTGCCAAGTTAGTAGAAGCTGAATTTGTCTCCCAGAAGACAAAATTTTCTCCCTTTCCTGGTAATCCATGGCATGCATAATAAAAGACCTGCAGTCTGAATTTATATACCCTAAGACATTCCTGCTAGCCAGTGCATGACCATACATTGCCTCTTCAGTATAGAATTCTGGTAGAAACTGCCCTAGGCTCCATTGCAGATCTTGAGCAGTAAGACTTGTAAATTTGCAGGGTAGGATTCAAATGTAGCAAAATCAAGTGCCAGAGTAAATTTCATTACCAAAGCAACATTTAAAAAATATGAGATAGTGGTTTAAAGCAACAATTGTCTAAGATAGAAATTTAAAAACCTCTATCTTTTCGAAAAAAAACCCACAAAAAATAGCTTAGCTTTACAAATTAGCTGGCTTGGCTCAAGGTACTTGTGCCTTTATTAGGTGAAGCCAGGTGTGTTCATTTTGCTAGTCATACTGGGATTGAACATGGGGTTGAACAGTGCCCTGCCATGGTATAATCTTCTACCAGAGACAGGTTGGGAGTGTACTGTGATTTTGTTTACAGCTGATTGTTTTGCCTAATACTTACAGTCTGTTAAACTTCAAGTTATGCCCTTCTGACACCAGAAGCCTCTGGTGTCCTTCAGTCTGTACCAATTCTGGTATATTATAGATGTGAAACTTCCAGACCAGACTGCTCACAGTGTCTTTGCTGCTCTTTTTTGAAACTGCACAAATTAGTCCCCTGTTATTTTCCTTTCTTAGCTCCCAGGCCAAGCAAAAGATGGGCTGAACATTGTTGATAAACAGAATTTTAGCTATTGAATTTGCAAGATTTCCACAGTGGGCGGAATAAAAAATACATTACATCCTCTGCTTTCCAAGTATAGAACAGACATTTCACCTACAATGAAACCTACTAAGCTAATCATAATAGTTGGGAATATGCATACTTAACTCTCAGGCATTTGCACAGACCTCTCCACCAATTCATTGGAGAGAAAAGCTACAGAGCTGATCAGCTAGTGAGCACTCAGGGTTAACAGAACGTTCTAAAGGCTCCAGGGAGTTCAGAAAAGTTGGAAGCAAACATCCATGTGGTAAAGCTACTTTTCCTCAAATAGAGGGCAGTAGAAAGGGGTGCCCAGGGGTAATTGGATGAGCCCTCCATTTATCCTAAGCTCCAGCCAGCACAGTCAGAGAGAGCAAACAAAACAGAGTATGAGTGCTAGGCAACAGTCTGGATTGCGGCACGCCCCGCTCTGCTGCTCTCACAGAACTGCTGAGTGGCTGAGAGCGGGCGGGTAGTATTTCAGTCCTTGGCTTCAGATGCAGGTGCTGTAAGCATCCCTACATTTTAGTCATCTGCAGCTGTAACTGTCACTGGAAATCTGCAGAGGCATCAAGCTGTTCAGACAAGCCATGACCTTTTACACTGCCGTATATATTCTGAAACCATTCTGTCTGTTCCGAAGAATCCCAGTTCCCAGTGGTTTCTGGCCACGTGGGTGTGTGTGTGAGTATGCATGCACACTGTCACATGCTTACATGCTTTGGAAAGTTCTGCTCTCATTTTCTGCCTTCTAACCATTTCCATAAGTAGCTGGTCAGGCCTTATAGTGTTGAGTTCTCTTTGTCTGGAGGTAGCTTCCTACTAAATCATGACTAGGGACTCTTTCATTTATCTGTCTCTGATTGCTGATTCTAGCTTGACACTGAAGAAAGACAGGGCATGGACTAACAGGAAAACTATTTCCAAATCTGGCTTAAGTCTGTTTTAAGAGGGTTGATGGGTTTTTTTGAATGACATAGGTTTCAGCTACTGAGTTTTCTCAGTTCTCTTGTGCAGAGGTGTCTCTGTCAGTCTGGTGATTTTCTGGTAAGACTGGTCTCATTTCATAGTTCTTCTCTTTGTGGAGCTGCTGTTCATCCTAGCCATCCCCTTGGCATTGTCCCACATTCTCCTGTCCAGACAACCAGCCTGCTTGAGGAAAGTCCACAAGCTCTTCGCACTTGCCTTTGACAATGGGTTTCACATTTCTGCATTAGTCTACAAGAGACACTCATGTAACCAATTCCTTCCTTATCTAGGCTGGCAGTTTCACTGCTGCGGGGTATAAGCATCTGCTCCATTTTCTTCTGAAAACTGGATGCATTTACTGGGGGTTCTTGCAAGCATGCCTCAGAAGACTCAGAACAGAGTGGAGATGTTTGCTTAGCTTTTAATGCTAACTGTGCTTACATCATTAAAGCTGTTCTCCACAGATTGCTTAGCATATTTGAGAATAATAAATCTCTGGGATATATGCCATTAGTACGTTGAGTACCCACATACTGTTCTTGGCACCTTGGGTACCCCTGAACTCTGATGATCAGCCAGGGAATGCAGGCAGACCATCTCCAGGAGTGAAATCTGAGGAGAAGCTGCCTTATCTCTGCTTTGAGTTTTGCTTTTTTCCTCACATTTAGCTGTTACACCAAATGAGACTGATGATTTTCTGAGATAGAAGAGCTGCTGCTTTTACTTTACCCTTTCTCTAAGGGATAAATACAGTATGGAGAGAGGTGGCAGCTGCAAGACTTCACATTTTCCACAGGTCAAGTTGATAGAGAAACATGTAAAATGAATGCCAGAAATTTTGCAATAGGATTATACTTTTAAGAGAAAAAGTCCCAGAAAATGGCTTATTCCAGTTATTATGTCTTGGCACTTTTGCAGTCATCCTTACAGGCCTTCAGGCAGAACAAAGAAAAATTTAAAATCTCAAATACTGAGCTGCAGAGAAAGCCAAATAAACCATTACGCATATGGAGTGTGTTAGCTCTGCTTTCCATTGTACAATGCCTACAGTACTTTTAAATATAAAACATGTAACCTTCTGTGACATAAAGATCATTGTCTTCATTTAAAAGCTAAGCATGGCAAAGCATGGGGACATCACTGAACACTTCAGCTGCTTTGGGGAGAGGAGGCTGAGGCTGATGCCAGAGAGCATTTTTCCAGTGTGGTGTCTTGCTGGCCCAACCATTTTGGCCTGACGACTACCTTTCCTCATCTGTTTGGGCGCTTTGGATTTCCAGCCATTAATAAAGCACCTGCTTCAAACACTGCTGTTGGACCAGGAGACCACCATGCCCCACACATGCCCCCCAGGAACTTTCACTCAAGTCCACATGATGCTGAGCATTGACAAGGTCTCTCCTCTTCTCTGGCCCTTTGTTCACTCCCACCAGGATACAAAGGGGACAGGTGTTATCAAGGTAACATTTGGAACCTCCAGAGAGAGGAGACAATGTGGAGGCTGCCAGCTGCAGAGTGCTCTGAGATACAGAAAAGGGTCTCGTTTGCAAATGCAATAGTCATGGCAACGGTTTTCTTCAGCTTCTTCTGCAGAGCAGTAATTCAGCTTTAGATGTAATTCCATATATTTGATTTGTAGTCAAAACTTTGGGATTCTTTTTCTTTTACCATTCCAAATGCAGAGCAGGGTAGCTCAGCTTCCTTTTCCAGCATTAGCATCAATGACTGCGAGAGCAGGATCAGGTGGCAGGTGGATGAAATGCTCATTTCTTAGCCTTTTGTCATAGAAGGATACACATTTCCACCCATTGCCAGGGTATCCCTGCATACCCTTTTGAGTGCTGCATTCTGCTGCAGTGCTCAGGAAGCTCTGCACACAGCATGAAGGCAGCTGCCGGGGAGAGGCACAGCAGAGCTGCAGTCAGCAGTGAGTACAGCCTCAGACCTGTAACAGGAGCTTCATTTGGCTGGAGTTGCAGCAGTAGCCAGTCACATTAAGCGTCCTGGTAAGTGTGGCAGGAAGATGGGCAGTGGTAAGTAATGACAAGGAACATATTTCAACATTGAAATGAGATGGTAATTTTTATTTGCAAGCTTTTAGTGTTCAAAAAAGCCGTCTGTATGGTTCCTGAAGTCACTATGCAACGATATGAGCAGACAGTAACACTTGTGGGAACACTTTTTTCTGAGCTAGTTATTGAAAGAGAATAACATTGAAGTGTAAGTGACCTGAGGACATTAACAACCAAACATTGGCTGAAAGCTACACAGTAGGATACTACCTGCAAACATGGGCTTCTCATCAGCAAAGCAACTGGTGCCTTCTGGGATCACACCGAAGGAATGATTTTATAGAGGTGGAAGAAATAGCTAGGAACAACAATGCAACAGTTCAGGAGCCCATGAACAGGAGTTTATGGGATGCTGAGGTTTGGTCCAAGCCTGTTTTTCCTTTCGGAAACATTCATTTGCATAAGAGTTCAGGACAGCTTGCATCTACCCCTATTTCTCTTAGACATCTTCCCATTTTTTTCCTTCTGTTTTCTTTGCATAATCCCCCTATTGGTGTGATTTATAGACTGTATGCTATAACATGTTGTCTTACAGCTACCATGTTAAATATCACAGAAAAAAGTATGTTTACACAGTGGGGAAAAAAATAAAATGTTTTAAATACTGTAGACAGCATTTCAATGAACCAGCACTGGCAGAGGAATGCCAAAAGCCTCCCACAGCTGAAACTCTCCACCCTTGATCACCGTTCTTGTGGCTCTCCTCAAGGAGCTTGGGTGGCTCCAGCCACCCCACTGTGGCAAAGGGAGCAGAGAAGAGCAGAGGCCCAGTCCTACCCTGCTTACGGTGACCTGCACTGCTGCAGGCAGCTGTATGTTGCTGATAGATACCACTCACAGCCCTGGGGACACTGGCATGATTAATTGAGAAACCCTCTTACTCTGCTCAGGTCTTTCTGCCATCCCAGGCACCAAGACTGGCTGCACTGAGGGTGCTTTTGCAATGGCTGTGGACACCCAGCAGCCCCTTGACTCCACAATCTTACTTTCCTGCAGCACAAGGGCACAGCCTGCATGTGGCTGAAGCATGTGATGTGTCCATAAATGATCCTTGGCCTAAATTTTTGAGACAGAGGTGTACAGCTGTTATTCTTCTTATTTGCAAAAAAAAGGAACAGCCAGCGCACAAAGCATTGTATCAAAAATCACGCCACATGAAAGCACTGTCACAGCTAGCACACCAGCTACCTCCTACAAGCATGGTACTGAACAACATGAGCAACATTACAGATGCTGATCCAGACACTAAAGCCCCTTTCACTGCCTTTTCAGCAAGGAACTAATTGTTGCTCAGAGTTAACTGTCCTTAAATTTGGAATAGCCGGTTTTCAGTATTCAGAAAATAATAAATAACCACGTTTAATTTAATTGCTACCAGAAAAAAGCAGAGGTTTCCAGTGCTATTTTAGTAATTAACATTTCGTATCACCAATGCAAAACTATAGTGATACCAAATGCAAGCTGGCTTCCTGACTCACTGCTATCAAGTACAGGAGGAGAAAAGAACACTGAAGAACTGTCTTAAATCTATACAAATATGCTTGGTAACCAGCATCTATGAAATAAAAGAAAAATAAAAATTATTTCAAACTGATGTTGTTTCTGTTGTTCTCCTTTTTCAGCCTCAGATCAAAACACTTGCACTGCATACAAACACAGTCTCACTATTCTCCACAACATAATTGTTGTCTAGTATTTTCCTGTAAAGAATGTGCCAAACAAAATTTAGTCAGAATGATCCTGGAAAATGTTTCTTGATCTAACAAAACAGCAATTTTTTATAGAAAAAAACCTTCAAATGTAACAAAACCGAAATAGCCTTGAAAGGCTATTTGTTTCTCAAAGCAGAAGGTATTTCAAAGAATGCTTTTTATGATGCATTGGTTTCATTTTGATGACAAGAGTCCCTCTTCTATTAATATTTTTCATTATCAGCTAAAAGTTGTGAAAAGCTGTACATAGTTAATGGAAAACAATATATGTCTGCCAGAGCTCACATGATAAAGACAAACATAGCTCAGGTTTCAGTTTGGCAGCAACTTCTGACTCTAAGCAGCCACAGTGACAGGCATGCCTTCGTATATGGCAAACATTCAGCAGTACTTAATTAACAGAGAACTTTACCATTAGCTTTGTCAAATGAAGGGTTTCCCTTCCTTCATAAAAAAATAACAATGAATATCACTTCTGCTTTACTCTAAACATGGTCTGCTTTAACAGTTTTCCACCATGACAAGTGTTATAGTTTCTGTTTCATCCTTTCCTCACTCTGTATCTCTCACTGTTGCCTGTATGTAGAGTCATGGAAAATTTTCTCCCCTTGTTTTGCAAGGTCAGGGCTATCCTCTTACAGTGCATTAACAGTCTGCAAAACAAAAATGTTTCTGGGTAATCAGGCTGCTTAATGGCCTCAGAAGAGTTGTAATTTATACAGTTAAAAGCATTGATAAGGGAGGTGAAGGACTGAAACACATAACAGGATTAATTCAGAAAATTTTGTCAATAGCATAATAGTCCATGCTGAACCATTCACAATATTACTTAAGTATTCCAAAACAGGTTCATTACAAAGTGGCCCTGCAAAGATTATTCCAGATTTAACACAAAATTTATTCTGCAGCAGGCTCTGAATGTTGATGGCTCCATCTGCATCATTGTCACCATGTAGAATCACAAACTTAGAGCAAAGAGCCATAGTCTCATTACTGCTGCAAATTTCTGAAATGCTGCTTATAGGCTCTGTAATTTCAGCAGAAAAGCCCCATAATTTGTTAATTGGCTTGGAGTCTCCCAGACCTGTACTCAAGTCATTAGCCTTCTGCTGCTCTGCTGTGAGTGGTATAGCTGTAGTTACTACTGCCCATTATAAAAGGACATGCACAAAATCCCCCTCTGCTCTGCACTGCGGCAGCCTCACCTTGCATATTGCACGCAGTTTTGGTCACTGCAATTAAAGACACTGAGCTGTCAGAGAGTGTCCAAAGGAGGCCACGAGGATGGTGAAGGGTCTGGAGAGGAAGCCGAGTGAGGAGTGGCTGAGGGCACTTGGTCTGTGCAGCCTGGAGAGGAGGAGACTGAGGGGAGAGCTCAGT
>JAWWMU010000121.1:17033903-17053164 GCA_035048155.1 Cinnycerthia olivascens
TTTAGTTATACTTATCCTATCCCCCTAGATCTATTAAATGATAATCTGCCTTTTGAAGATGCAACAAAGTTATTTGATTTCCAGATACTTTCAGTAACACATATCCTCTCATAAATGTTTAGCATCTACATTTATTTATTGCTTTTTAACTTTTTAAAAATTTATTTCATCATTACATTTATTTATTGCTATTCCAGCCTCTATTGCTATTTTTTTTGGTAAAAGGTTTATAGTCCAGGAGATTACATATTAGTCCAGGAGAGACCGGGTGAAATCACTGCCCATGATTCCTGTACATGGAGGGAAGGAGCAGCTGCTTATTGAAAGAACCTGCAGAAGCACCAAGGGACATGTAGTAATGTCTTCATTGCTGCTCTTGTTGTTTTGTTGTTGTTTTGTATTGTTCAAAAGAACTTCTCTCTTCCCCAAAGGGGTAATGTCTTATTTATATCACTCCGAAGACTATTAATAAATGGGTTTAATTGATCTGGAGACAAAGCCTATTACCTTGATTTGAGATTCCTAGTTTAAAAACAAAAAGAACTTTGGGTTCTGACAGATTTGTTGTACTTCCATAATACATTTTGTGTTAAAGGGGAAACTTTTACTTCTTATATATTGCTAATGGTCCTTGTTTATGTTCTATGTCCTTTTTGAGTCACCTCCCATTGCCAAACCCACTAGGGAATCTGTAGAGGTCCTTTATTTTGGAGGGATGGTGAAGGGTTTTAGATGATCCCATAAAAGGGGACCTTTCCCTCAGTACCTAATCTGAGCTCATAAATCAAGGTGGTCCTTGTCTTATCGCTTAGTTGGGAGCAGGAACAGACTCTACCTTTCTACATCCTCCTTTCAGACAGTTGTAGACAACAATCAGATCTCCCCTGACCCTCCATTTCTCCAGGTTAGACATTCCCAGCTTCTTCAGCTGCTCCTCAAGAGCCTTCTTGGCCACCTGGGCACACCCTGACTCATGTCCAGCTGCTGTCACCAGCACCCCCAGGGCCTTTCCAGCCACTCTGTCCCAGCCTGTGGCACTGCCTGGGGCTGTTGTGACCCGAGGGCAGGACCCAGCCCTGGGCCTTGCTGAACCTCACACCATTGGCCTCAGCCCATGGTCCAGCCTGTCCAGATCCCTCTGCAGAGCCTTCCTGCCCTCCAGCAGATCAGCACTCCCACCCAGCTGGGTGTCACCTGCCAACCAACAGGCAATTCCTTTGTCCAAGTCATCAGTAAAGGTTTTAAGCAAGACTGGCCCCAGTCCTGAGCTCTGGGTAACACCACCTGTGACTGGCCACCAGCTGGAGGTAACTCCACTCACCACCACTCTTGGGGCCCAGCCATCCAGAGAGTTTTTAACCCATGAACTGTTCACCTGTCCAAGCCAGGAGCAGCCGGTTTCTCCAGGGGAACGTGGTGGGAGACGGTGTCAAAGGCTTTAGTGAAGTCCAAGCAGACAACACCCACAGGCCTTTCTCATCCACTAAGCGTGTCACACTGCCATAGAGAGATCAGGCCTGTCAAGCAGGACCTGCATTTCACAAATCTGCCATGGCTGGGCCTGATCCCATGGTTGTCTGGCAAGAGCTGCACGATCACACTCAAGGTTATGTTCCATAACCTTCCCTGGCACTGAAGTCAGGCTGACGAGCCTAGAGTTCCCAGCATCTGCCTTCTCGAAGATTGGCATGATACTTGCTAATTTCCAGTCACCTGGAAACTCCATTGTCCATCAGGATTAATGGTAAATGATTGAAGGTGGCCAAAAGAAGAAATAGAAGAAACCTATTTGAAAATAAGGGAGACCAAAGAGAAAGGAACTTTTAGAGAAACCCTAAGAAGATAAAAGGAGAGAGAGAAATTGAGCTGGGTAATGTGTTTGAGTTTAATCCCTTCATAATTTTTCCTCTTCTTGTGCTACATAGAATTCTAAATAGACCTTTTATGCTATAAAGAAGTGTAGTAATGACTCCAGAATAGTGAGTATGATGGCAATTATTTTGAAAGAATGACTACAACTAATTTCACATAGTATTTTTTTTTTATTTCATGGAGTAATTAAGTTTACAGGCTAAGAATGAAATTATTTCCTCCGTGACTCCTTGGAGGGGAGCTAACTTTCCATTCAACAGTTTCTAAGAAGATAGAGAGAGAGAATAACTTCTCTACAGCAACAATACCATTTTTTTATTGTAAGGCTGATTTACATGAGAACAGATTGAATGAGATCTTAGTTGGATTTTTCTGTCCCATTTGCTTTTAAATCTGTTTTTATTTCATGGGACATGCTATTCTTTCACTTCAGAGAGAATGCATTAGTACACCTTACCTCGCAGTTCATAATCAATTTTTGTGCAATACTGAATATTAACTCTGTGATCTTGCCATAATACGTTGTTTGTGGTGAAGAAGAAAAAGTTGTAATCAGCCCAGAGACTTTTCTTTCAGTAACCTCTAAAGATACATAATCATACCTTTCAGATTGTTCATGCATGAAGAAAATCCATTGAATCTATTTTAACGGTATTTGCATTCAATCTATTTTGAGCATCAAATGGATTTAGAATCATAGAATCACATACTGGTTTGGATTGAGATGGACCTTAAAAATCATCTTCTTCCAACCCACCTGCCATGGGCAGGGACACCCTCTCCCTAGGCCGGATTGCTCAGTTCCCCATCCAGCCTGGCCTTGAACACCTCCATGGGTGAGGTATTCACCACTTCTCTGGGCAATCTGCTCCGATGCCTCACCACCCTCACAGTAAAGAATCTTTTTCTAACATCCAATCTACACTCCTTAGTTTGTCCTGTCACTACATGCCCTTGTAAAAAATCTCTCTCCTTCTTCCTTGTAGGTTCCCTTCAGGTCCTAGAAGGTGATAGAAGCTCTCCATGCACCCTTCTCTTCTCCAGGCTGAACAACCCCAGTCCTCTCAGTGTGTCTCCATGGTTCTGTGATTAACTTAGTGGTTCTCCTCCAGACTATTTTCTACAGGTCCATGGCCTGCCTACTCTGGGTTCCCCAGAGATGGAGAAAAATTGGTGTGGGGTTCAGTATAGCCAAGTGCTGTCACTTCCGTCACAACAACTTCATCTGCTCCAGAAAAACACACCCAGAATTCTAGTGAAAAAGAATTCAGAAAACTACCTCTAAACATCACAAAATGCATGATGACATGATGATATTATTTTTTTTTCCTCTCATTAGAAAATGTAATGTAAATGTAATGCACATGTAATGTAAATGTAATGTAAAATGTACATTTACATTAGAAATGTAGTCTAATATTTAGAGCTTTCAAGATAATGTGAGTTTCAAAACTCTCAAGTACTTCAGATAGGCTCTAAGGTCTCTAGCTTGTCTAAAACCAAAATCCTGAATTTGAGAGCTACTCTTGAAATACCAAGTCAGTACTCAATACCTAAAACTTCCCCTAGTTCTACCTGCATGTAAAATGCAATCAGGGTCTAGGTACTAAGCAGGGATATGTTCTGTTGGTTTTCAGGGGAATGAAGAGCTATCTTCAAGCACTTAATTTAAGTTTTGTTAGTGAGCATGGACCAGTGCAGCAAGAGACTGCAGCTGTATTATTTTGGAGGTGAGTTAAACAATTTTCAAATAGCATTGTGCCTGTCTGTCTTCTGCCTCTCTACAGCCTAAGTGAAATTTGGCATGGGTGCTATGGAAAAATACTTGCAAGGAGAAAAATGTCATATTAGTAAAACCCATGCAATAAGATGGAAGGTTTAATACATGCTTTTCTGTTTGGTCTTCTTCCAAGACAGATTTTGGCCAAAAATGAAACCACAAAACAAACACAGCTTCTTGGTAACAGCAACTTCTAATATCAAGTAAGTAAAAATATGTTAGGTAAAGGAGAAGTAGCTGTTTCGGTGCAACCAGTGTATATGGAAGTAGTGTTCTTTACCTCAGACACCTTGTGTTTTGCTCTAAAAGGAAAACAATTCAATGGACAGCATCGCAGCATAAATGAGGTGCAAACAGACAGAAGAGATAAGTTAGCTCTGTGTCTGAAGCAGCATGCAGATGCTTCCAGCAAAGACAGACTGAGCTTCTGCAATGTGCATCTCAGAAGCACAGCCCAGATTACAGCACTTGGACATGGCTGTGTTTTTCCTGACAGGTTGTAAGTTCTGCTTGGTTGGGGAGAGGCTGTCAATACAATATGAATCCAGTTCAACCTTGATGCAGGACTGCTTTAATTCCGTTATGAAAAGATTAATATTTAATTTTTCTCTTTAGACCTGAAAAGATTTTTTTTTTCTGTGAATCCCATAGTAAAAGGTTTTAGTCTTGTTTGTCATGCTAAAAATCTTCTCATTTCAAAAAAATGAGACTGGTGTGTCTTTTGTAGGAGATGTATCTCTGACTGTTGTTTGGCCAGCTGTTTCTTATTGTCCGGGGAGCAAAACTTTGGAGTCCTAAGGCACAAACTGCTCTTACAATAGCCACATCTGTTCTGATTAGGTAATGCCCACTGAAAAAGACTTGTTGAAGAAATGCAGAAATGTTCATTTATTCAGATGATATCATATTTGGGTCTGAGGAAAGCAGTGGCTCTGTTCAAGAAGCATCTTATTTAAGATGGGTCAAAATTTTTAGGATGGGAAGGGGTAGTTCTACAGAAGGCATCAACAGCAGAGCATGAAGACTAGGTTGATACCAAGAAGTAATCACATTATATGTCCAATGTCTCTCAGGAAACAACTGTCACTATTTTTTAATCAAAACAAGTTGCTCTACTAATTCCTAAGATTAAAGCAGTGTATGGAAACCCTATTCCCCTAAACAGTACTGGTATACCAGCAGGAACAAAGAAAGGCAGCTGTTTCCCAATTCAACAGATTTTTCAAGACAGTAGGTATTGTTTTCTTTAATTTTTTTTAGTTCACAAAAATAGGCCATTTGATTCTGAGAAGATGGCCAGATCAAGCTATCTAAGTCTTACTAATGTGCAGAGAAAGGTCCCAGAATCAAGGGCAGTTGTAGCAAAGACTTTACTACACAGAACAAATACATTTGGATCTGAACAGTTACAACAATTCAGATAGATATGTTCTGATTACATGTCTAATATTTCAAAAGATAAAAGAAGAGAGATTCACCATCTGCCTGACCACTGACAGAATAGATTCTGTTTTCGCAGGCAAGGCTGGGGGTATTTTTAGAAAGCATCCCATTATCTTACCCTATATACAGTTATCTTTCATAAATGTTAAATGCTGTTTTACATTCACAGTTACCACTAAGTATTTCACAAACTCAGCATCTCCCTTATCTTCCTTGTCTGTAGCCTGTGGGTCTCCTTTCAGTGGCAGTACACTTGACTGAAGTGTAAAAAACCATGTGAAATCTGTCGAAGAACAATAGCTGGAGGCATTTCACTTCCTTTTTGCAGGCATGGCAGATCAGTTATCAAAAGACAGATGATAATGGTTATTCCGACACTTTAATTCTTTTCCTTTTCACTTTCTACATTGGTAAAAGGAATTATAATTATTCATATGAGGACTTACAGGAAATGAAATTGTTTTAGTTATGGTGTACACATGACACAACTTGCCATGTCAACACAAGGTAGAAGTCTCTATGGATTCCCTTTTTTAAGAAGAAGCTCCATACTCTTGATAACACGAAAAGATTAAGAAAGTTCAGGAGTGCTGATCTCCCTCATATCATTCTGTTCAGACCCAGAGCTGCCTTTTTATTCACTTTCACACTTTCATCCAGACAGCACAGTCCATGCACCTGGAGGGTTTCCCCAACTGCCCCATTTTCCTTCTCTGTTTTTCATGCTGTAGACATGGCCTCCATCTTTTCTGTTTAGTATCACACTGCTGGTGTTGTTTTCCTCAGAAGATGTCACCTGTTTGCATACATAACCAAATCAGTGTATTATGAAGTTAATGAATTTGCCAAAGTTTATGAATTTGCAAAGTTTCTGCGCTTTTTCACGGAGGCATATCTTGGTCACATCTTGGGTGCCCACACATTGCATCAGAAATCCCATTCCAGAATGATTTGTCCAGGGGTGAGCACACAGCCCTAGACTGTGATCTGCCTACCCCATTAATGCTTTCACAAATACTCTGAATTCCTGCGAGGAGGAAAATGTGGGATGAAGGAACCAGGTGCTAAAAGACACACTGGAGGAATGACTTCCTTACTGCCAAGAAACCCTCTCTCTTCAGGCTCTTCCTAAAGTCACAGCTTTCCTCCCTAAAAGGTAGGAAGTGACATAGGAGCACACCAAAGCGTGGCCCTCATCACCTTTTGCTCCTAAAAAGTCTCTTCAGGCACACACCAGTGAGCCACAAGGAGGCTGTTTCCCATCTACAGGAACACATCACACACAGCATGATAGCAACCCCGGTTTAAAAAGTAGCTTTTAGGAGGAAAAGTGGAGTAGTAAGGGGGACATTGTCCCCCGTGCCTCAGTTTCCCCTGCAGATTGGGATAATAACACCAACCTTTGAAGAGCAATCCAAGTTCCCTTGGAGTAAAGTGCTCTGAGACCACGTTAGAGCAGCACTTCAGTCTAAAAAGGGTCCCAGGACAAGGAGTGAGGGGACATTTTGTCTGTTACCTGAAACAACGGCACTTGGGATTACTGCCAACATTTTAATTTCATAACATGCTGATGTGGAGAGAAAGAGAGAATGAGAGAGAGAGAGAGAGACAGAGAGAGAGACAGAGAGAGAGAGATGAGCTGCATGTTTTAGCAAATGTCACTGAACTTATACTTTCTGTCACTGTTCCATTCTCACCAAAACTCTGAAGTATGAACTTGGGCACTGCTTCCCAGGCCAGCAGCTAGCTGGCCCACAGTCTGCAAAGGGCAAAGTTTACCTTGGAAATAAAATGGTTTGGATTTCAAAAAAACCTCCATTTAATCACACATTCTCCACCACAGACTAAATATATATTATCCATTGAACTGTGAAAGACTCTAGAATAGCAGCCAGGAATTTTACATACAAGAATTGGGGATATAATGGTGGCGGTTTTCTGATAGTGTCACTTAAACTGTCACATTTTAGCAAACAGAACACCCTGCCTCTACAAAATGACTTAATCCTTAAACTGTATTTATACAAGTATTTATTTTATAAGGCTTAGACATTTAAAGACTTCTAAAGAAGAGTCCTGTAAAGGTAAAAGTATGTGTAAGAAATGTTGAGGTCCTGCGCAACACTGCTAACTTTGTTCTTTATTTTTTACTTTGTGCTGCATAACAAAAGCCACTAGACTGTTACTGTCTTGTCTGTAACTGTGTTAACAGCATTCCTTAATGATGTATATATGGAGTGGTCTTCAAGCAAAAGGGGCAATTTTAAAGAGAAAGTCAATCACTTTGATGGTACTTCTAGCAAGAAAAAAAAATCTGAATAATGGAGAGCAAGTCTATTCCCACATTATCTACTTTCTATATTTTGCAATTTAGGCTTAAAAAAAAAATAAAAAAGTTAGTAATATTTTTCTTTTTAGGGTATGCACACACAATACTTTAAGAGGTTTAAACACATTTTCCTATTATGGGACAGCAGTTGACCCTGAATTATAGATATGAAGAACTGCGTGTAGATATTTCACTAACTGACTGTATCCAAAAAACAGAAGACCATTTCAGAAAATTAGACTTCCTAGTTTGAAAACTTGTGTTAATGTTCTTTTGAAATATTTGGTTTGTGTTCTTAATGTTGGGAGTTTTTTTCATGTTATTCATCTTTTGTGACTTCAGTTTAGCTTTTGAATTGATATTTCTTGGTTTAGTAAGTTAATTGTAATCCTTTCATCCACATATAGAGTTTTCATGTAATGTAACACAGTAATTTTAATTTGGTATTAATTTTGCGTTGAGTATTTTCACCCCCCTGTCCTGCATCAGCTGCCAGATGTCTTAACAACCTGCAAGGATAGCTCCATACCTTTTGATAGTACTCCATGGTAATTCATTAAAAATCATATATCTGATGCCCTTACAATTTCAACCTGCCTGCTAGGACTTTTTCAAATTACATTATTCCTCTACTGTTTATAGAAGCATACACACAGGCACTGAACACAAAAAGACCTGTTTACTCAGTGTAACTGTTTGCTTAGTTTTCTGTCTAAATAGCCAACTTTTTCTGATTACTGCACGTCAAACCTGCTCTGAAATTAGCAGATGCAGCTGAACGAGCTGAGCAATAGCATGCAAAGGCCTGGATAACACCAACCTGGAGATTTCTTTAGCATTTGTCAACTGACTATGAGGTGTAAACATGGAAAAGAAAGTGCAGGTGTAGCAGGAAGCAGAAAGCATTACCACATACCTGTATGAAGGTTCATGTGAAAGCCGTAAACAGTATTAAATTCAGATATACTCAGACAAAAACTGTTTGTCATTCCTGCAAATGCTAATGGGAGCTACTACCTTTGATGTTCTGCAGAGAGGGAGGCTTTCAGCAGATTATGCTTCCTGCCTAGAGTGCTAGTTGCATCCCTTACACCAACAGTACCATAAACTTGATACCTTGACAGAAAACTAATTCAACAACCCCTCAACCCAAACAGCCAATACAAATCTTCGTTACTTTTTTCACTAACTACAACTACAGGAAACACAAGTGATGTGCCCCTCTCACCTTCCACCTCCAAATTCAAAGCATCTTCCCAGAACCTGGCACTACTATCTGCTCGGTCCTGCATGGCTGCAGCCTCTATGCTGTGAAGGACAACAGGTAGACAAAACTGGAAAAACAAACACACAAGAAATTTTAAAATTGGCTTTTTAAAGCAGATTTCCATGCAGCCCAGGCAGTAAATTATGAACAACTGTTACCAAGTGTGCATGCTAAGAATTTTGTGTGCATTTCTGACTTCCTGAAGTCACTCATCTTTCCCACCTACTTCTGCAAACTCATGCTTTTGCCAAAAGACAAAACTCCTCCTCATAGCCCTTGTATGCACTACCTGCCACAGATCCTGGAAGAAGTATCCTGCTCCTTAATAGAGTCCCAGCCTTGAAGGAAACAGCTTTTCCTTGCTTATCCCTGACACTAATACTTCCCTCCCAAACATGACTGGGGCAAACTCCCTTCTCTCCAGCTGCAAGCCTGAATCATGGGATTTAAATGACTCCACTCACTTCTAAGCTTTCTCCACGTGGGGCTTTGAGCACTCCCGGACATACCTCAATACTGCACACTGCCCACCTGTGCCCTGATGCCTGAAGAGTATGACATCCTCCAGACATCCCCCTCCTCCCTCTAGGAAAAGGGGCAGGGAAGAGGTCACACTGAACTGTGCCAGTGTGCTCACACGTGGCTGCTGTGCCACAAGCCAAGCCTCTGCAGCGTAGCTGGCTTTGCTGCTTTGGAAGAACACTGTCACACCTTTGTCCAGACTCGCCTCCCCTGGCACGCTGCTGCAGCAGGCTAAAGGGCACACATCCACCTCTGATTGCTCATTCCCTCCAGTAATTATTTTGTTCTGTATGACTAATGATAAGGGCTTAGGCTGCCTGATTTACTTAAGGCACATGTCAAATATTATCTCTCTCCCTGTTTTCCTGTAGAAAAGCACAGACTTGATGATGTAAGGGAAGTAAAAGGCTAACTCAGTTCAGCTACTGGATATAACCAAGTTTTCCTGCAGTTCCTTTGATAAAGGTGACTCATGGTATCAATCTTTCAACCACAGAGCTAGAGACTTCTGACACAGAATTGAAAGGAGAGAAGAAAAGAAGGCAGACAATGAGGTGAGAGTCCAAAACATTACATAAGCTGTGCAGCTCTACAGAAAAGAAGGGAAAAGAATGGGAAAAAAATTAAAAGTAACTTATTTCAACAGTTTTCTGGTGAAGCTGAGTTTTCCAATAAAGTCACAATAGCTGAGGAAGCAAAGGCAGAGACTTCAAGAGGGAGAACAGTCAAATCTCACAAATTTCTCACATACTGTGTTCAGGTGGAGTCTTGAGCCAGACAGGCACATTAGAGCCTTCAGGGCCCACTAAGCTGCCTCAACTTTCCAATAGTCGTCCAATATCCTGCAAAGAGGAAATGTGAGAAACCTGGGGAACTTCAGAAAACTATTAACATGTCCACAAAACTCTGGGGGCCAAATTTGTACTTACTGTGTCACTGAGATGCAGAAAGAAGTCACACACAAAGCAGTCAGAGGAAGGACTGCAGCAGGATGCAGTTCCTAACCCCTTGTGTTGGGCGTTGGGTTGTGCACTGTGAGGTATAAGCCTCATGAATATCACATTTAACCAAAACTGATGGATGGACTTGGGTTAATGCAAATTATAGTACTGAGTCACTTGTTTTAAAAAAGTTTATTTAAACAAAGTAGGTACATTTCACAGAAATGGTTGTAAAATGCATAGCATATTATAAACAATACTGTTACTTCACAGATAGTAGTTATTATCCCAATTATTGCTTTTTAAAAACTAATGAGCCTGCTTGGTGAATCAGAAAGTTAAAAATCCCCATCTTAGGCACTCTGTGAAAAAATCAGTATGTGATGTAACAAAGCAGGCGTCCACTTTTTCATTCACTCTACTGATTGCTTGTATTGCTGCACCATTAATTTGCCAGTTCTCATTTTGTGGAAATATCCAGTCCCTGGAGTGACATACCAAGACTGGATTTCCATTTACTGGACTACAAATTGCACTTGCTCAGCCAACCAAAACCCCATGCAACTCCAAGGAAAGCTGACTGAGAATCTTCACACTGATTAATTTAAAGGACAGAGACCATGAGTGGACAGAAAATGAGTAGTTTTTCTAAGTTGAGCAGGTGTGTCACATCCATATTGCTATTCATAAACAATTTGATTGTAAATTGGCAATTTACAGTGGAACCTGAATGCCCAAGAGAAACAGACCTTACCCTCAGTGGTGATACAGTGTCACAGAAAGGAGAATTGAGCTTTTTACAGCACTGAAGAACTGAGCAGATCTCAAACACTCATGCAGACTTTGTGTACTCAGACACAGAGGTGTCTGTTTTCTGATCTTTGGGATGTCAGGGTGCAGAGAAGTAAGTAAAAATGAAGAGCACAGCACTGATCCATAATCATTCACACAACACTACAACACTTCAGTACATGAATCATGACTGACATTCTTCATATTTATATTTGCATGATAATAGGCATGAAGAAAATGTTGAGGTAAAAGGAAATGCACCAGGTTTGCACTGGCATAAGCAACTCTAAAATCAAGCAAGTTATAAAATCCATTAATTCACACAATAGAGAAAGAAAAAAATCCCCACATTTTAAAAACACAGATACATGTAGATCAAACCATATATGTTTTCTAAATATACAGACTTATGTTGAAGAATCAACTGACTTTTTTGCACGATGACATGAGCTTTACAGTAGTTTAAAGCTTGGCTTGGACTGAAAATAAAGACGCTTGAACTCTGGCCAGCAGAGCTCCTTTAGAGCAGTTTGTGAAGACAGAAGAATGATGTCTGAAGCAGTCCAAGAACACTGATGTTTCATTCACCATCTTCAAGTAGTTTTTGTAAGTTGTTCTGTATCTTAGAAAAAGAGAGGGAAAGAGTTGGGAGGCAAAAAGTGTTACACTGCATTTTAAATAAAAGATAAAAACAAGACATACTCTTCAATATACTAGGTGTGCATGTTAATTCCATCACACCTTCTCATACCAATGATATTCCTGTTAAATGCTTCCCTTATAATAAGTGTAATATAAGTGTATCAAAGGGAACACCTAGACAATCAACTAGCAGGACATCTACGTTTCATATGATGAATATCCCCTGAAATTTTCTCCTATAGATTGTCTCCTCCATTAGCCATAAGAAAATAAGGCAGAAATAAAAATCAGAACTAGAAGGGACAAGAAACTGAATTATTTTTACCTTGATCAAAATCTAGTAAAAGCCTCAAGCTTCCAAGTCACAGCTCTATGGCTAAAGGGGTATTCAAATAGCTTTGTAACAACTTCAGCCATGATACGTGCACAGCAAAATAGTCTTCTAACCATTAGCAGACATGTCCCATTTACCAGATTTAGTGAATTGATTGTGGGCTATCTTCCTTTAGTTGCAATGAAACTAACGTCAGCCAGTTGCATCCTTGAGAATAATTTGATCAGACCTATTTTTACCCAGCCTATTTATCCACTTTCCATCTCCTTGTCATTAAAAGCAGAGAGGAGGGAATAGAGTAGGTCATATCCCCAGACACACGTTCTCAATATCTCAGTATCTTAGTAACTTGTTGGCACTGGTTACAGATTTAGTCACAGCTACTTTGAGGCTTTAATTTGAGGAACCACTGTACTTCCTGTTCAAGGATACCACTTTTTAGTTCTACCTCATGATTTCTATCCCAGATGCACACTTCTCTCAAGAAGGGCATTTTGAGGAAAGGGAAACAGTAAGAAGCACCTAAATTTATGAGAGTTGCTTAACACATAAACAAGAATTTCCTTTTAGCTTGGTAAGTTAGTGTAAGGGAATGAGTAATATTATGCCACATTTTCCCTCCCACAATTTAATGCTTTACCTTTTGATAGATACTTTGCATTTTAACAAGCTCTAAATACAATTAAAAGCCAAATTAGCAGAATTTTGCTAAGCAATGGTAGTTCCTTGCATCCAAGTATGAAGGAGAGCTTGTGAAAATCAGAAGGTCACACTGAAAAAGTCATTGCAATGTATTCATGCGCTAACTATTTTTTAACGGCAGAGTAATTTCTAGTTTTTAATCTATATAATCTCAGTGCTCCAGTTTACAGTGCTGTGGTCACAGGGACAGTAAGGGGAGACATGACAAGTTATACCAGAACATGTATGCTACCTTTGCTGCTGCAGCCACTTACCAGCACTTTTCACTAAGGCACATGAAACAGTTAAGCAACTGCAGTAACTCTGCCCAGAGAACAAAAAGCTACCAGATTTCTAACCTAACCACTGCTCATCTAGATTAGAACAGGATGTGGCAATATGCAGCTACATACAATTCTGATTTAGCTTGTATGCAGAACACTTCATTGCCTTGAATATTTGGCAGATAAAGGTAAGTCTTTAAGGATCCAGTTCTGTAGACACCAAAAAAAGAAAGCAAGACACTAAACAAAAAAAGCACACCTCATAAGACACTAATTCAGGACAGAAGGTCACTTCTCTGGGAACAGCTGAATGATCTAACCATCCAGCTGTCTGTTACTGTCTCCAAGCAGAGACTATATAAGGGAGTGGGACAGTGCCTAGCCTTGCTGCAAAGGGTGAGCTGGCTGGCTGGCTTCCCACTGAAACGAGGTCTCCTATGAACCATCTTGCCAGCCTGTCCCAGACAGCCAGAAACCTCTTAAATGACCTAATTTGGCTGAAGATTTTACCTAGTAACCATCTGGTAAGCATTTTCCATTTGTATTCCCACTGTTATTACCCAGAAAATACAGAAAGGTTAAGCCAGCATTACTCTAGGTTCCCACAGCCAAGAGAGTGAAGATGTGGGAGAAGAAACCCCTTTTTGGCAGTATTTCTAAAACCTATGCCACACATGTAAACAGTGATATTGTATTGTCTCAGCTGTATGCTATTTGAGAAATTTGGTTTGGGGGAAAAAAGGTGTTGAAAGACCTTAAGCACAGGATCGGTTTTAGAAATAGAGACCAAAAAAATCTCATGTGACTTAAGCACACGGGAATTCAAGTAACTTTTGGTTTTGTTCCACTAGTGTTTCTGTCATGTACCCAACACACAGCATTTCACCCACTCGCACCAGGTGCATTTGTCAAGGTTTGGGGGCAGGTGGGGTGAGGTCTGCAGGGGCAGGAGCGGTGGGGCAGGACCACGGGCTGCCGTGTGCTGGACACAGCCATTCCAGCAGGGCACAGGCCAGGAGAGCAGTGGAGCCTCTGGTAAAGTGTTTTAGAAAGGGGAAAAACACCAAATAAGGAAATAAGGTCTGCATACACGCTCATTTCCAATTTAAGTCACCAAGTACATTTAGCTTTCCAATTAGAAAATGGTAAAAAGCAAGGATGAGGTATAGGGAATTGCACAACTGGTGCAGCAGCATTTGTGTTACTGAAGTAAAACCAACAGATTCCAGCCAGTTTGTGTGAAGAAGCTGACTACATATGTAAGCAAACACCATTTTCCTTAATCAAAAACCCAAAACTCCAACAAAAGTCCTAAACAGAAAAATTCATCAAATACCAATAAAGGTTAAGTTCCAAATCCCTAGCACCAAGGGATTTAAAAAAAAAAAAAAAAAAAATTGAGATCACTACATAATACAGTAATTACCCCTGAAGTGTTTGCCGCAGAGACATTTTTCCTGGTTATAAGCCTCAGATCAAGGTAAAGCTCTTACACATGCCAATGTTTATACTAGGGTTAATTTATAGCCTGAAAACTAGTCCTTTGTCTAGGAAAACATACCGCCTTTTGGTATCGAATCTGGGGGTAGCTCAACACTTCTCATGATAAAAGATGATGGAAACACAGCAAGAACCTGATTGGTCTATCAGCATTTGCTTTATATCATATGATGTTACCTTTTCCAATTTTCTAAGATTAGCAGTTAACTCATCATAAAGGGCATCAGCATTAATTTGCAGGTGAGATCCCAAATCTTGGTGCACTTGTTGTCTGCCAAATAGAATGAAAAAGTAAGTGTGACAGACACAAAAAAAGAGGAAAACAGAACTGGATACATATGTAGATGTCAAGAGACTGGCAAAATTGTAAACTGTACTTGTTTACAAAAAAAAAAAACCATTCTACATTTTTTATGTGATCTCATTCTCCAGAAGTTAGGATGGAACACTTTATAGATATTCCCACTGAAAATCTCTGAAAGTTCCACATCCTGTGACACGGAGGAAATCAGAAAGCTCAAACGCTTGCAGAAGTGCACATTAGGTCTTTCTTCCTGTATCTTGTCCTGTTTCGGATCAGTGCGACAGAAACAGGACTTTCTTGTGTTAGTGTTTCTGAAGAGGGACACAGTATCCTGCTAATAAAAATATGCCAGAAGTGAGAAAAAGGCTTTTGGCATTGCCTATTATGTGAGGCAGGTTTACCCCACTTCTTGCATTATAAAATGGTAAAATATAAATGCAAGGCTGCATATACAGAGCACCATTTCCTTCCTACCCCTTTTTTATGAAGAATCTGGCTCTGTCTTCTGACACATGCATACAAGTCCTACTGCTTTCCACAGATGACAGCTGAGACCTCTTGGATCATAAACAGCACAGTCATTGTTTGATATGACCACAAGTGCAATGTCAGAGTGACCTGTTTTGTCATGGATGGGTAATCAAAGAAAGCTGAATTTAAAAGCACACTTATGTAAGAGCTTGCTAAATTTGAACCACTTTGCAAACAGTTCCACCATGCCTGAGTCAGCTCTGTCTTGAATTTTATTTTTCCCCTCCCTTTTTCATGTGGTGCTTCTCCAGCTGTCAGCATTTCCACTCATGCTGCATGTGGCTGCAGGTTTTGCACTGAGTTTACAAATGACTTTTGAAGCAATATTATTCAGAGCAGCTCAGGGAAAAATCTGTTATAAGAAGGGGAGAAGAGTTAATGCAGAAACTAATGCTCAATAAACTGATTTACTCAGCAGTATCCAGTTTAACTCCCTTCTGTCCTAAGACAAGAGCAGGGAGCCAATACAATTTATAGAGGCAAACTACTATGAAAATACATATGCACTGCCTCTCCATTTAATGTTTGCATATTTTCTACCTATGCAACACAGAGCCAAAAAAAAAAAAATCAAAGAAACAAAAAAAACTAACTGCAGGGGCAGATGACAGCCATGGCTCTAGCTATAGAAAGGAATTATTTATGTAATTATGGTCCCTTTTCCTATTTCCTCTTCAAATACACAGACATCTGTCCTTTGGTGTGTTTGGATTTTGTTTTTGGTTGGGTTTTGTGGTGCAGGTTATTTTATTTCAGAAAGGCAGGATATCAGTTTCTAAATGGTATATAGATAACACAAAGCTTTATACAAGCAAGACAGATGTATTAGCTCAAAGAGTATGAAGTATGTTTCTAACATACTAATCAAGTTACACTACGACTGAAGACATAAGTTACACTTTTTCATGGACTCATTGCTTTGGAAAAAGATTTTAAATCCCCAATATTTTTCCAGAGTTTATCTTACTCCTTAATATGTGAATCAAAGGCTGTCATGGACATAAGGCGCTCCTCCAGGACACTGATTTTATATCTCATGTAGAAGGTAGAAAGTATTAAAACACAAACACTGTAAGAGAGAAAAATAAAGTTTATCAGTTAAGCAAACTTTAGCAGTACCTGACAAATTTGTTATTAAAAGTAATTTAAATTGTTACTTTTACACATTCAATAACAAGGCATTGTTGAGGCATGTTTTTCATGAATACCATCAGTGGCAATCAGAGAGTGATGAAAATCTCAGACCTGAGTATGTGTTTGCTAAATGACATGCAAAAGGAATCTCTGCAAGTACCTAAACACTTCTAACATTTTCTGAATCAAAATACCCTTTTCTTTTAAAAGTAAATGGCCAGTTAAATATAAGCTTGTCCCAGCAGGCTCATATAGATATGTGTATATACATGTATATGTATGTATGTATGTATGTATATACAAATTTCTGAAAAGTGCAAAGGCCACAATTCCCAATAATTTCCTTCTTACAAATAAAGCTTAGATTATAGCAATCATGCTTACATTATATGGAAGGACATTGAGACGCTTGAGTGCATCTGGAGGAGGGCAGCAAGGCCGGTGAGGGAACACAAGCCCTGTGAGGAACAACTTAGGGAGCTGGGGGTGTTTAGCCTGGAGAAAAGGAGACTCAGGGGTGACCTTATCCCTCTCCACAGCTCCCTGTAAGGTGGCTGTAGTCAGGTGGGGGCTGGTCTCTTTCTCCAGGCAGCAACTGACAGAATGAGAGGACACAGTCTTAAACTGTGCCAAGGGAAATATAGGCTGGATATTAGGAAGAAATTTTTCACACAAAGAGTAATAAAGTACTGGAATGCTTTGCCTGGGGAGGTGGTAGAGTCACCATCCCCAGATGTGTTTAAAAAAGACTGTATGTGGCACTCAGTGCCATGGTTTAGTTGAGGTGTTAGGGCATAGGTTGGAGTCAATGATCTTGAAGGTCTGTTCCAATCCAGTGATTCTGTGATATATCAATCATGTAAACATAAGAAAACCCTAGTTTTTGACAATCTTGTTAATTGCTAACTTACAGAATTGCATAAAATACAAGTACATGGTTCAGAGATAAGAGCTTCTGGGACTTCATTTTGTGGAGGAACCTGAAGGCTTCAGAATGGCCTGCAGGGGAAAGAACCAAGTCTTACTTTGAGCAGAGCAGACCACAGAATATAAACAGTGTTTTGAAGAATGCAACAGATAATGCAAACAGAGGGAGAAACAAGAAAGAGATCTTCCATATTACGTGAACTGACATAATTATGCAAATTTATCTCAAATGATTCCAGCTGAAGATCTGTCCCTGATTTCTTACCATTTCGAGGACTGCTTCGGGCTTTTCCATCAGGCCCACGTTTGCTATGTGCATCTGAACGAACACACTTGGCCTCAGGCTTGGAAACTTTCAAGTGAGTCTCTGTTTCAACAACGTGATAATCTGTCAAAAGAAAGATTTTTGACAGAGGTGAAATATGAAGTCAAAGGGGATTGTTGATAGCTTATACTGGTCAAGAAATAGAGGAAGAGGAGAATTTTAAAGGGTACATTTCTGTACTTTTGGCTAAAAAGCAGCAGTTAGTTTAGTATCCTTGAAATAGTTTACATACTAATTCCACATCAACACAAAACAACAGGAAACCTGGATTGAAAGAAGATGATGCATTTATATTCCAGATCTTTTAAAAGATGGCAACTCATTAAAATGTTGAAAGCTACTACTGAATTTCCAGGCAGAAGATTATAGTCACAAAAGTAATCTCTCAAAAGACCTGAATTTACTAGAGTAATGATTCCAAATTACTTCAATAGCAAATTCAAATGGGGATAATGCATTGTTACTTTAAAAAGGACGTTATAACTCCCTTTCCTGACTGCCTTTAAAAATGGCAATGGTATTTTGAATGAAATGGGACTGAAAAATCTAATCACACTCAGTTTTATCCTCTACTTGCTTATCCTGGACTTGCCCTAAAGATGCACAAGAAACAACCATGACTGACAGAAGTGCTATCTTTCAACCCTGCTTTCAATTCCTTTTCCTAGGATGGTTCTTTGCCTGGGTATTGGTTTTCATTCGTGGAAAAAGAAAATGGAATGGTTTGAAGCAGTTACTAGCAATCAGGACGTAAGACAGCAAGTTAAAACATTATTCAGAAGCACTTCCGTGGCACGTGATGACACCACAATTTAATGAACAGCACCGCACAATTAAAGACAGATGCACAGGAAATATCAAATACCAATGAAAGCAAATAACTGCAAATCATCCTGCTGAATAAAAGACACAGGGCAAAAAGGAGAGTTTATAAAAATAACATGACATAAAACTGCTATAAAAAATGACAGTATCTTTCAACAGTTTCCTATACAAACTATAGTCAAGATGGAACCCAGAGTACTAACAGCATAACAACACATTAATATCTTAATATATATTAATTGTACAACAGAATATTCTAGGTTTTCATAATAACATTCAGCAAGAGCTACACAAAACAAGTATTGATGTACTCATGAAGTTATGAAATGATGAAGTTATGAAGTATGAGTTACGAGTGAGTTTCAATCAGAATGGCTGCTGGTTAGGCAAAGAACTTGAGACAATAGATTACAAACAGTGAAAGGCCAACTGTGGACAGTATCTTCAAGTATCTTAACTGCCACAAAGAATAAAATGAGTACTTAAAAAACTCCACGAAAACACATGTCAAAAAAAATACTGATGACCAAAAGCCATCACAGTAATGTTATTTGTATAGATCAGAAGTTACACTGTGATTTGAATTACTTTAGAATGGGTTTTGATTGTTCATTTTTCCTTTATGTTTTAAAGCATGAACAACTCCTACATTCTATCTCTTCACGCATGGCTAAGCAACTGGAACCAGTAGCAACAATTTAGATTGCTGATCACCAAGTCATTGCCTGAGGGCTATTGTAACAGAAATGTAGGTTCTGGGGCCTTGAGGAAGACCTCAAAATCCACATAATTCTCCAGGACTATGGAGAGTCTATATTCCACATCAGA
>JAWWMU010000121.1:17246643-17260218 GCA_035048155.1 Cinnycerthia olivascens
GTGATTGTTAAAGAACAATAGAGAACTTCAGATGGAACCCTCCCCCTCTAGAAAAAAAAACAAACAACACTAAACCCTAAATTTATAATCATCTTTTTTTTTTTTTATTTTGGACTAGTCTGTAATAGAATTTCATTGCCATGACTTTCTCTAGTTAGGAATATTTTAGCAATTATTAGTTGATTCTTGGTGTCCCCTTGATAAATAGACACGTTATATGAAGCAATGTGCATTTGGATTTTATTTTGTAGCTTTCTCATTCTGCATCAAAAATAAGGTGCCTGGAAGGAAATAATGCTGTACTAGGTATTCTTTAATATTAGAAATAAATATTCCTCTCTCTTTTCACTGGTGAATTATAATTATTACAGATCTGCATTTAAAAAAAAATTTAAATATTGGAAATTTATCCTAAATCTAACAACTATAACATTATTTTTATTATTTCTTAAATAATATAGGAATAATATATGGAATATTATTATTGCATTCCTCTACTGCTATTGAACACTTGTATAAAGAGTAAATAAATAGGTTGAGAGAAAAGGGATACTTTATATTCAACAGAAGAATATATTAGTCAGAAAACTTTTGAAGAGCTTAGTGTTTTCAGACAGTTGAAGAAAGTGTGTAATTTTATTCTGTATATGTTTGACATCTTGCTGTCACTTTTTGGTTGACCTGCTTAAACAGGACTCACACAACTCAACAGATATGCTTTATAAATCCAAAAATATTTGATTTCTCATAAGAAAATTCTTTCATCCTCTACTTCTATTTTGAATAGGTTTTTTTCTTTAATATGCAGGCTCTGTTTCTGTGTGACTGGGGAGATGTTAGTGTTTCTTGACTTGAGAGAAGCCCTCTAAAATGATTTGTCCTTTTAAAGCAATGGCGTAACTAAGAATTCACAGAGCTGTTTTTGCAAGACTTTGTTAGGCCAAGGTTATAGAAACTTGCTTGTGTTTGGATATTACATAAATAAGTCTTTAAAAACCTTGGTTACCATGAGTTTTCAGGTCAAACTGTGGTACTTCATTGCGCTGGTCTTTTCAAATCAGTACAAATAAAGAACAACAGTATGTGGGGGCTTGCTGGATGAGCTATGTAATTAAAATATATCTGCTTTCCCACCATTAGTCTTTGTCTTGGCTTAAATGCTGAGTTGTATGAGCAGCTGTAACCTCTTGCTAGTTGGATTGAATTTATTAGGGGTTCCAGGTGTTTGGCATTTCATAGGAGTTAGAACTTTAAAAAAATGGGTTTTTGAATGAAGTTGAGCATGGGGATGGGAGCAGAAAGCAAAGGTACTAAAATGTCACTTGGAGACATTTACCATTGAAATCTAATACTCGAAATCTGTTTCTTCAGCACCATAGACATGGTTTACCTAAAGAGCCCCTTGTTCCATGGACTCACTATCAAGTTACTCACACCATGAGTCTGAGGTGTCAACCAGCACCCATCCACAGGCAGAACATTCACCAGAGGGAAGAGTTCAAAAGGCCAGTTCTGCCCTCCTCTTATGGTATGATGCTTTCTAATGCGTCTCTCTAAGACAGAGTGGTTGCAAGATCAAACCAGTACTGGCAGAGACTAAAAGATACTTTTTGTCCTACACGTATCCTATATTTCTAGCAACAGCATACAAATATTTGGATATCTCATTTCAGTGTTGCTTGTTTAGAGAAACTCAGCCTGCCAGACCAGTGGGTATGGTCCCATCAGTCCATGCTGATTGGGAACACAGAAGGTGGAGAAAAATATCACTATTATGTTTTAGGCATCCAGAAATGTATAGTATGCTTCTTGTACTGTGAATGTTCTGTTACTCATTAGTGATTATATTTAGCTCAATATAGAATTTTGAATAAGAACTGATTTATTCATTGGTACCTTCTTTTTCAAAGAATAACAAAACGTTACTTCCATACGAGTTCCGTATTTGACAACTAAAATCCTCAATGCTACACTTTCCAATTACAATATTTTCAAGTGAATATTTTATTTTGTGCAAGGGCTACTCAAACATTTGACAGATCAGTCATAGTTATTTATGAAAAGTGTATTTCACTGTAAATTTTCCCATTTTTTTCAAAAAGAAATTTATTCATTTGATTGATTTTTCTGATTTCCTATGATATGTATATTTCAAAATAAAGTAGTAACATTTCTGCCTCTTTTTAGTTCCTTGGAAAATATGTGGGTTCTGCATGGAAAATAGAAAGATACTCTTAGTATGTTTTTCTAGCATGACTTAAAAGAAAACTGGAGATCATACCATAAACAATCTGCTCTGTGAAATGAACACAGTAGAAATGTAGTAAAGAATGGAGATGTAAAATGCTGATGGAGAGTAAAGAATGAGATAAATCTTTTAAACCTTTTATTCTTAATGTAATCTTGGACGTTCCTAAATCCTTCCTACCATAAATATACAATAGCTTCATCCAATTTCTTTATTGGGCTTGTAATTGCTTTTCTAATAAAAATAAGTAATTTTTGGTTAGCAAGTAATGAGTGACAGTTATGTTGTTAGACTAATTTGGAATCTGCTTCAGACACTTATGGATTCTTAATCTATGTACCTGAACGTCATTTTCAAGTACCATTCAACTGTTTATCATTATCTTTTCTAGAATAAGTACTCCTCCAAAACAAAACAAAACAAATTAAAAAAGAAAAAGGCAAAACAAATATCTTCATTTTCTTGCTTGTGCACATTATTTGTCCATCAAATTGGTGTTAACTTTTTAGTACTGAGAGTAGTCCATCACCAAATGAGCTCAACTGATCACAAGGTTCAGACACTAGAAGAATTTTTTCTGCTATAAACCCTATTATACTCAATAATTGTTATAATAATGAAAATGTTGAAATATATGTAAATAATGCATATTGTACAAGTTTCAGAGGCAGCATCACTCCGAGTTGACACATCAGTTGAACATATCTGACATGATTTTTTTAAAATGTTTTCAGACAATGTGACTTATGTTATTAATCCTTTATCTTTTTCTGCCAACTCCCTTAACAAAAAACTGCTGTTTCCAAGTATGTTTGAAATTGCTAGCATCACATGCTAACACAAGTGGTGCCTAAGAACATCAGATGGTAAATCCAAGCATATTAATTACATCATTAAACTAACATTTGGTATACCACTGAGATACATTACAATAACAATAACCTTCATGTGTAATAAGATGCACAGCCAGCACATAATGTGGGAGCTATGTTCAACTGAGAGATTCTATTGTATACTTGCATGGGGTAATTGAATCGACTTAAAAATAAGAAAGAACATACTGCTTTAAAACTAGCACTGTCCTGCTTTTTGTGTGTCTCTATGTATGTAAGGGGGTATGTGCATTCATGTCTGAATATTGTCGCACACTGAAAGCCAGATAAACTATTTCAGAGAAGTCAGAGTTGCATGGTTGCATCTGTTGAAAACAGTCTGTGCTGTGTATGAGAGCTCATTTCACTACAGTAATTACCATAGCTGAGATAAAACCTGTGCTAAATGCCATTTTCAGCTGACAAACACATGAAACCAAGCACCACTAAATGATTCAGTTTTTCTGAGTTAGCTCTATGTCTGGGATAAAATAATTTGTCCTGACTGCAAATTAAATAAACAAAAGCAAAACCAGAACAGAATGAAACAGCTTAGACCAGAGGGTGGAAAAAAGTCAGTTAATGTACCTAATCAAATGGAGAGAGAAGTTTGAGAAAGACCTAGTGGCAATTCCTAACAATTATACTAAACACTTTTTCTTTTGCTACAAATAGTTTAAAGGTCATCAGAATGCAAATTTCCTCCATGTTAGCAAGTAACCAGAAGAATGCTGTTTCTTCAATTGATAGCAGTCTAAATGTGCTAAAAGCAGCATTTTTTAACAGATTGCCAAAAGATGAGACATGCACATATTACAAAGAGTGGGGTGTTGAGAAGTTATACATCATTGCTAAAAAATTCCTAACTAGAGAAAAGAAGTAGTTTTCCAAAGCTCTTTGCATTAAAAATAACCAGTTTTTAAAAATGTAAGGAAAATAAAAAGAGGTGTGTGTGGGGGAAGTCTTTCTCCACAAAAACGAGCTGTTTAACTGCAAGCAACATTTTTTCTCACTGAAAAAATGTTGGAAAATTCCCATTGAGCTAGAAAAAGATTTATTGAATTCAAAAGGTTGCTTATGCAGGTGACATTTACTAAATATTTTATTTTGTGGGAGAAGAATGTGGTGTATCTGCCTCTGAAACAGTCACTAGCTGAGAAGTTACTCTAGCTCATGACACAGTTTGATACAATACAGAGAACAATACAGAGCTTGGCTTCCAAAACCAGAGTAAAAGGACTAATACGATGTCATGTTAAAGGTAAAATGTCCTTCCTCCACCCTGTTTGTGCTCTGTTATTCATCTAGACATGATCCACAGTGATTAAAGCTGGCAAAGGTGGCGTGTGTATCATCTGTAGGATTTCCTGCATTATACTTCCAGACCCAGCTGCAGAGTTCTTGTTGGCCTGAAGCTTGGCAGAAGCCTACACTCAGCATCCATTTTATTTTATTTAATGTCTTTGAAACCCATGCTTTATTTTCTGTTTCATCTTTATTGTAGAAAGGAGAAAAAGGCCTGCTTTTCATTCACCTTTTTGTGTAATAGGCAGGACAGGAGGTGTTCTCATTCTCTAAAGACTTTAGAGTGTCTTTCAAACACCTGGCCATTTTCAGTCCCTGAGTGCTGACTGTCATGTGAACAACCTGTAATACCACGCTGTTACACCAGAAAGGATACTGGACCTGAATGGTGTGCTATTAGAAACAGGAGAACTTCAGTAAGGAAGGAATGTGTGGGAAAAATCATGAAAAATCAAGGCAAGGACAAGAAATATTAGCATCTAAGATAGAAGCTAGTCAAAACCTCTTTCTAAATGTCTCTATCCTTATAAACATTTTATCTGCTGATGAATGAAGAATGAATAGACTGAAACTTGTGTCACTCATCTTTTCTATCAGAGTGAGACATATGCATAAATAATTTATTGTAAATATATGATAAGATGGTTAACTGAATTGAAAATTAACCTCAAATTTTACCTGTTTGCAAATCAAACCTGGAAAAGAGCAGATCAAGAATATGAAACACAAAATACACAAAAGATTACAGGATGACATTTTAAAATAGTTTGTTTTAAAGTAGTTTGCAGTAACAAATATTTGTTTGCAGACAAAATTACTTTATTAATTTTTAGAACAGGTTGCTTTTGTCAAACATATTATAATCAATTTGATAACAATCAAGAAGTAATAAATTTGTTAAGTTTTCTTTGCATTGTAGAAAATCTCTCATTACTCAAGTAAAATATATTACTTTTATTGTTTAAATAAAATAAATAAATTTTTAGAGAAAGGGAGAACTCCCAGATTATAATGAATTAGGATGTTGAGAGAAAATGTTGATTTTTTCTTTATCAAGTATTTTCATCAAATTTTGTGTAATAGGGATACTATTTTTCAGTGGTCTGTGGCAAACTGTTTCAGATGAGAGAGTATATGCAGAGGGGTTGCTATCTGAGAGGTCTGTCCCCATGTCCAGAACTCTATACTGTTTTCAGGTAGCAGCCTGTGCACAGGCACCAGCAAATTTGTCTCACTGCTGGGTATGTTCATTATTTTTTTCTTTAGGAGATTTTTTTCTTTAGTATATCATGTTTTTTGGGGGGAAATCATTCTAAAGCAAACAGCTGTTATAGTGTCGGAAGTGTGCAAGCACTGCATGAAGTATGCAAGTTCTCCATAGAATCATAGAGATGCCTTGTTCTGGGAAAGATTGTCTAGTTTCAACACTTACACCACAGGGACACCTACTATAGCAGGTTTCTCAGAGCTCAATTCAACCTTGAATGCTTTGAGAGTGCCCACAGCTTCTCTGGGCAACCAGTTCCAGTGCCTCACCACCCTCAGAGTAAAGAATTTCTTCCCAGTATCTGATCTAAACCTGTCCTCTTCCGATTTGACTCCATTCCCCTTTGTCCTGTCACTTCAGCCTCTTGTAAACCGCCGCTCTCTAAATTTCTTGTAAAGTCCCTTCAGGTACTGAAAGGCCTCAATTAGATTCAAAGTCTTCTCTTTTCCAGGCTGAACAATCTCAATTCTTGCATCCTTTCCTCCCAGGAGAGGTGCTCTGTCCCTCTGATCGTCCTCATGTCTCACCTATGGACTTGCTCTGACAGGTGGCTGCCCCTCCTATGCTGGGGACCCTAGAACAGTATTCCAGGTGGGTCTCACCAGAGGGGAGTTCTTCATCTGACACTCTATGGATGGCTTTCCCTAGGCATGAAAGCAGAATTTAAGATTATGCTGCTAGATAGGATGATGATAATGATGATGTAGCACAGTTCATGAGAAGCAGAGGCTTGTAAGTGTGCCATTGTCTTATGACAGCTTTGCAGGCATCAGATGCACTGCTGGCAAGCTTTTACTGGAATTTAAAGAGAAGCACAAGCATGTGCCCTGCCAGTGGCATCAGGAGTGGGAGTAAAAAGAGGACAATGTGGATTGACATTTCCTTGGAACAGATTTATGCTCTGATAAGCCATTTCTGAGCTTCTGCTGACTAATGAGAAAAGATTGAGCTAGAGGGTTTTGCTGACCAGTACTGGCTGCAAAATACCGTGATGGCAAGTGACGCTTTTATGGGATATGTGCAGAGCTTGGCTTCTGTGAAAGCGTTTTGACAGCAGAGGGGATTTTTTGCTCAGTTTGTTTACCCAGATGATTAATTGTAGGTAGGTTTTGCTATTAAAAAAATATTTCTTGGCCCAGAAGTGATGAGTGCTAGCCACAGATATGCATGTGGAATGAGACATGGAAACAATTTCAGTCCTTCTGCAGTGGGCCTTGCACTGAATGGGTGGGAAGAAATATTTCAGTACAATGTTTCAGTGTTGACAGGTCTATCATTTTCAAGACACAAAGATATGAAAAAATGTCTTATACCTTGGGAAGCTGAGAATTTTAAATCTATTTAAATAGTCGACAGTTTAAGAGAGACGAACTTTTATTAGCTATGAACATGAGTTTCAGGAATGAAATTTCTTCTTTTTATATGGGTCCTTGGTTACCATATCTAGCTCTGTTTGGACTCAGAATGATGATTTTGCCTTATGATAAGGTTAGGGACTCTTTTGCTTCACAAATGCATGGTGTTTGCACATTACCTAAAGTAATCTGTCTGAGATGATAACTGTACTAGCATTTTCTGATTATATGAAAGCAGCTGCTATAAAACACATGCAAGAAATATGTTCTGCTGACATGTGGCTAGGTTAATTCTTTATTTTCATTTCAGGATTGAAACTTTCCCTGCTAGAAGTAAAATCAAGTTAATTTCATGAAGATTGGATTTGGTGTTATGTACAGGCATTCAGAACTACAAAAAATATTTTGTGAAATTACCTGAAATATAAATGGAATTTAATAATTCATTTGCGTTCATATAATTCTCCTACAATATTTCCCACAACATTGAGAAAACTCATGAAATCATACTGTCCCTTATGCGATATTTATGAAATGCAGTATTTTTGGAAAGTGTCCTTCCTCATTTAAGAAACATGGTTTTCACAAAGTTACACTTTTCTTCAGTTGTGATTTACATAATTAAATATAACAAATAAAAAATCTTTAAAAATTGTTTTACCTTTTAAATAGGAGAGGAAATTATATCAAGTTCTGCCAAACTGTAATATTTGAATTAGCAACAAGTGCAGAAACAGAGTTCAATACTGAAGTAGTGCTGTAAGGCCAACCACCAAAAAGTCATGACTGCCCAACTCTTTTCTAACAGTGCAGTGTGCCACTTTTTTTGACTATCAATTTAAAACTCTGTATAAATTCAGTCTCTTGGACTTTCCTATTGCCTGAATCCAAACTGTAAAGTAGTTTTTATATTCAAGCTCTTTAGAGACAAGAACAACTGTGCTCCAGCACGTTTTCAAGTGAAATAATCTGCCTGTTCATGAGCTTTGCATTTCCTGGTTCTTTACTCTTTCTAATTTGCAGTGAAGTCCTGTCCTTCCCCTTGTCAGCATAGGAAATCTCTTTTTTTTTATTTTCTTTTGTGAAGACTGCTCAGAGTTTTCTGAAGGTACCTTTGCTTTTTTTTTTTCCCTTTCCCTTCTTCTGTTGCATTTGCCAGGCACCAAGAGATAGATAAAGCTCCAATCCTTAAAAGCAAGTCAGCCCAGTTGCATTGAATCTGGGAGGTGAGGAGAGGAGCAGGCAATTACTGGGTTTTGTTCAGTTGCCATGGTACCAAATGGAAAATGTTTTCCATTTCAGTTTCAAGATCCTGTCATTTGAGACTCTTCCCAGGGTTGGCAAGTGATAGTCTATGCCTTGGAGACCCTTTCCTTTTATTTTCTGTAGTTCTGGGAGGATTTGCTTATTATCAGTGTACAGTGGTATGTGATTGCTTTGCAAGTCTGAGGATCAGGATGTTGTACATGGCTTTAAGAGAACACAGGAGTCAGTGGAGAGTGGAGGGAGAGGGATAAAGAGGACTGGGAGAACTACTCATGGAGAACAGGAGCAGGTTAGCACTACTGGTACTTGTTACACTGGAGGATGTATCACTCCTTTACCTGTATAGAGAACAAATGTGTCCATTTGTGAAAGAAGAGGTCAGTCTAAAGGGCTTGGAAGTACATTAATAGCATTATTTCAGATGAGACAATAACCAGAACAGTCCCTTGTGAGATGTGGCAGAACTGAAGGAAAATAGCTCCCTGTGCAGAAATGAGATAGAGCAGTCTGGCTTTCAAACATTGGAGCTAAAATAGAACATTTTTTCAGTTTGCTTTATATCCATTTTAAATGTGTAAAAAGCTCACTGTGAATATTTTGCAAAGATTATTTGGAATTTTCAGTAACATTCCGAGTTTATCATCTCACCAGTGGCATATTATCCCTATGAAGTTTCATGTGATATACCTGTTTATCCTGAGAAAATATTTCCTCAGAAGAATTGTATTCTCTTCAGCTGTAGTTCTGTCCATAAGCTACGTCAATAAAATAATAAAAGTAATAAAATCTCTTCCAGCATTTTAAGACATAGATTAACTCTCCCTTGTCCCAAAGCACAGCTAAACAAATATAAACCTGGTGCTTTAAAATTTTGGCTTTTTACAGTAGTATTGCTCAGACATTGATATTAGATATTGTACATAGATATTGTACAGCTTACACATTACTCACTAAATATATAAAATAATAGGTCTTGTTTCCTGATATTGCTCTGACAAACAGCAGTATGGATTAACAACATAAATACTTTGAGTATGTATCATAGTGCTTTTTCAAATTTCATTTGTAGATTTGGACTGGTGATGATCAAAAAACAAAATGAGTGTCGGTGGTAGCCTGTCTGGCAGCAAGAGTTCATACATGGTTTCAAAGAAATCATGTACTCTATAATTTTTCTTCCCACTTTCTAGTTCTCAGTTATAATGAGGGTGCAAAAATAAAGAATTAGAGAAAGGTATCTGAGTCTGGTAAATGATTGACAGCAAAATAAATAACCCATATTGATTACTGAACACTAATTTTTAAAATTATTTGGTCACAGTGAAAGTAGTTTAGGCTGTGGTTTTTCTTCAAGGCTTTCAAATGATGCATGCATTTCAAACATGTGGACCATTCACAGATTTTTTAATTGGAAGAGAACAGATTTACAGAACAGACTTCTTCACATGAGTTCTTGTCACAGTTTTGCTCCTGTTTCTCTGAGCTGTGGTAAATATCAGAGATCTGAAACAATATTCTCCTGTCATGCTCTGAGACTGCATAGCTAAAAAATGGCACAGCTAAGAAATATCTAATTTTACTTTCCTTCAAGGCTCATTTCAGTGTCTTCCTAGTTATTCAGCCCATCCAGATGTGATATATTTTTAGCCTTTATTTGGAGTTTGGTTCACCACGTGGTTTATTCTGGTTGTTCATTACGGGGGCTTCTTGCACATTCACTTGGTGGGGCAAAAACTTTTGTCAGATAACAACTGTTAAGTCAGTTTGTAGGACGGATGCAACAAGGAACGCAGGATACAGAATTATGCAGATGCATAGCCAACAAGTGCAATGTAAAGCAGAAGACCTGCATAAACTTTTCTCCTCAGAATTAAATGCACATTTTACTTTGCTGGTTATCAAAGCATGTATGTCAGAGAACAGTCAAACCAATGTGTTTATCCAATGACTAGGTTGTTGTGGTTCACTTCAGAATGCAAAATTAGCTTAAAGAGTAACTAAAAGAGGACAAATCCTAAATTTTGTAGACTCCTGTTTACATTGGTTAATCTTCAAAACTGACCCTTTGTCACTTATACCCAAGGCTGTGGAGCTGAATGCAGAAAACAGGCACATTGAACAGTTATATTTTCAGATTGTATGCTTGCAGGCACCTAAACCAAGACATGGATAACAGCTTAAAAATGCAGCAAGCTCAGCTGTTGTCTGTTAGGAGACAATGCTTTAGGAATTATTATAAAATAAGCTATTTGCCAAATTACTGAAGCTGTTTGGAATTTCATGCCAGATTTCTGATCTCCCTTCCATGGTGGATGTTTGATGACAATTAAAGGATTTAATTTTGGAAGAGTGAGCATGGGAAAAAAAGCTGATATGAAGGCCAAGGCACAAATAGACAAAGATGATATAGTTGCAGAGTCGGTGGTTGGTAATATTCAGCAGATTTATTCTCCAAACCCAGAGATTTCTTTGTAAAACTAATTTTCACAAGGATCTTTCACTTGCTGCATGCTTTTTTCATGGTGTATAGGGTTAACAGCAACTGCTAACATTCATATTTGTTTTTGCCAAGAGTAATCCATTAATCTTTTCTAAAACTGTTTAATTACAAATAATATAGTGAATCCCTTTTCTTAAAATAAAATGAAATAAAATACTGTGCTGTGTGTAACCAAAATGCTAATGCCAAAAATGCAAGGAAGAGGTAAAAATAAAATAAACTTAACAATAACTTGGTGTTATGAACCTAGGACTGTAAAACTGGAAATATGATACACTATTTTTCTGAAATTAAATTCGGTGTATAAAGAAAAGAGATTACAGGTAATTCCATTCTCTCTGCCCTCCTGTAAAAAAGACAACAGAGTTCACAGTGGATCATAGTGAATCATTAGGACCTCAAAGGATTTTTTCAACCTGGTTGATTCTGTGGTTTTGTGATCAGAGGTGTTGTTGGAAAGGGGAGGGAGAGGCTGTACTCCTGCTCCATTTCACCAGGGTACTCCCTGTCACTTAGGCACGAAAAGAGCTGCTGCTGCTGTGAATATCATCATTTTTTTGCCATCTGATGTCTCCTGCTTGGTGGGAGTGTGTAAGCAGTCAGCCTTCACAAGAGAGGGAACCATGCTGGGAGACACATGGAATGCCTCCATCTCCCACCTTCCTCTCCTTCCTTCTCTTCCCACCCTCCTTTCACAGACCCCCAAGACTGAGCAGCCAAGGGCACCAGCATTTAAAGGGATGGAGAACAGCACATTTCTTAATCTGCAAAAACACCACTGCAGCTGGTCTTGTCAAACCAGCCAGATCATCTTCACCAAAATGCCTAGGTTTCAGAACCCATTTATCAAAGTCAGGAAAACCTCCTTTCAGTCATATTTATGAATTAGTCAAAAAAGATATCTCTTTCTGCCTCAGTAAAATAACCGATAGGATAAAACACTTTGAGTTCTCCCTGAAAAAGGAACATTGATAATTTTTTATAAAGTTTGTGTTTCTCAATATTAAAATACTCCGCCATGTTTCTTATTCTTTTGTCTAAGTCATGTAAACTAAGTCATATAAAAGGTAAGTCATGCAAACTCTGGTGTGAATATCTTGGTGTGTCTGTCACAAAAACTCCAAGTGTGCTGAGGTCTTGGTAGTCAAAATCAAACCCTGGGCCTGAAATGCCTCTAACTGAGTGTACCAATTAGTCTGTCAAAAATTAACATGAGCTGACCCTGCCAATGTTGGTGTCTTGTAGCGGCTTTTTTTTGTTTGTTTTGTTTGGTTTTACTTTTGTTTTGTTTAGGTTTTTTAAATTTCTGATAAAACCCAGTATTCTGAGTATTTTTCTCTTTTTAAATGTACTGTATTCCACTTTCTAAAAAAAAAAACAAACCACACAAGTGAGAACTGTTCCCATCTCTATCAGTTCTAAACAGTATTTGTATGTGAAAACAGGTGCACATCCTGTGGCTGTAGTGTAGCACAAAGATTGCTCACGTATAACACACTCAGAGATACAGATCCCATCCTTGTCAGGGGATTGGCAGAAATTCAATAAGGAGACAATTTAGGAAGAGTCCTGATGTCCTTGGGTTAGTAGGTAGTGGTTATAAATTGAAGGTGATATGCTTGGCCAACAAGAAAGAGAGCCGATAACTTCTTGGAGGAGAGCCCAGACAGAACCTCCCCATCTGGTTTATACATAGGATAACAGCAGGGACAGAGCAGTAGGACTTAGTGGGCAATTTCATTATTATGTGAAAACATTGCTGATATCAAAAGAGTTTTTAGTAAGCAGTTACACAAAAAAGAATGACAGAGGATTTTGATCACAAAATATTTCTGTAAGAACTTGAAAAGTAAACTCTATTTTTTATAGAGCTAGGTGTACTTAAAATTAAAAAAAAATACTGAAGATCTCTCTCTGACTGAGGAGAAAACAAAACAAAGAATGTAAAATAGCTATTTCTTGATCTATTTTTTATGTTTCAAAACCAGCTGGTATATTTTGGTATTTTACCTTGTAGTGTTTTCATTTTTTTTAGGTTATTAAGCAAGTTTTGAATAGAAAAGTTAACAAAGACTAGAGCAGATAGTATTTTCTCCTCTCTCTCTCCCACTGCCTGTGAGCCTTTAGGTCAAGACTGGGTGCATTTGTAATAAAATACTATAGTTGGACTCAGGCTACTGAGTTTACTCAGGAGTAATTTTTAAAATCTGAGGATAGTGATATCAGATAACCTATTATTACAATTCCACTGGTGTCCTAGCAAATTTTGCTGGCCTCTTTGTCACACTTTTGTTGACTGACAACAAACTGTGTTAGGTGACCCTGGCTTGACTGGGGGATTGGTCTAGATGATCTCCAGAGGTCCCTTCCAACCCTAACAATTCTGTGATTCTATAATGCTTTTCAATAAAGAACAGTTGTCAGGACTTGCAATTCCTAGATCTTTATGTTTAAATTATGATTTAATATACTTACTGTCAAAAAGCTGTAATTTTAAAAAGTGAGAAAATACAGTTAGGGATCTTAAGGACACCCTTCCCAGCTGCCCTAATTGCCCTAATAAACTCCTTATTTCATGTGTTTTTTTAAAACAAAATAACAATTTTCATAATTGCAAATGCCCTGACAAATGCTTAGGTTTGCCTCCAGAGCCTACACACTAGCAGGGCTGAGTAGTGAATGACTTGCATGATCAGACATCCCATCACAGCCTGATTATGGCTGAGCCTGTCATAGGGCTTGATCTGATACGATTTCTTGGA
>JAWWMU010000121.1:17305447-17320507 GCA_035048155.1 Cinnycerthia olivascens
AGGTTGAAATATTGATCCTTAGGCATATTTTTTCCCCCAGCAGTTTTGCAGAGTCAAAACCAACCATTTCCGCCATATTCAATTTTATTATTATAAACCCATGTTTGTTTGATTTTTTGTTTACTTTTATAATGCTGATTTCTTTTAATGTTTCATTTCTATTTTGTCTTATGTGTCTTGGCAGCATTAGGACAAGAAATGCTTGATCTTGGAACGATTATTCATATTACTATGCAGATGAAAAAACCCTTGTGAAAGAAAGGTCACTGTAAAATTTTTCTTCCTAGGTTTACAAATATTCCAAGTACCATATTTGTAACTTCAAGCGTAAATATTTGCATCTTTTAGTTTTTATTAACCATATAAACACTAAATCCTGAACACAAATGTAATCTGAATAAGAGAAATCTGTGTCTGAAGTTTTTCAGACCATCTAGCCTTATGACTCTTTCTCTAGCCCCTGTCCAGCAGTTGTTTGGAGTAGGGACCAAGGCATTGTCGTTACCCTTCATTCCCACCACTGGCTGGGGCTTAAACTTCTGATCTTGTGCTTGCTTTGGTCAGGTCCATGCAACCGTGGGATGTGAAAGCCCACTCTGTGCCATTGAGGATTGTTGGGTATAATGAGAAGAGAAAGAATTTCAAAAAAAGATTTTATATCACAAAGATTTTATAACAATAAAAGCCAGTAGTTATAGAGGGAATAAATTTAAGAAAGTGTAGTTTGGTTGTGATGTAATTTCTGCAGGAAGCAGTGTAAAATGTGGGAAGATTGCAAGAGGCATTGTCTTGCTTCTTTGCAAGATGAAGAAAAAAAGCAATACAAATTGAATTCTTCTGATTATTGCATTCAAACATTAATTATAATTCTAAATTTACCTCAACCTAAACCCACTGATTTAATTATATTATAATTCACAGTATGCACCCATGAATAAGAAGCGTGATGAAATCTCAGCATTAAATTTCCTAACTGGCAGGTGTGTCTCTAAAAGGTAAAGACAGTTCTGGATGTGTCGGTATTTGTAAGGATTGGTCTTCAGCAGATTTAGTCAGAATTTATACTCTGAAGTGAAGTGGTGAGTAGTTTTTGAAGTTAGTGAGTAGTATCACCACTACTTTCAGGTGGTGATACTATCAGTACTATATTAATACTACTTTCAGATGTGTGACTGTCCCATTTGCTTGCACTCCTGATTTCCTAGGACAGTGTGGTTGATGAGCTTGAAGGAAGTCTGAGCACTCGTGGCATGACTGTTAATTGTTTTCTGGTTGTTACTGTCATGTTCTAATATTTTCATCACACTAACTTGGTGAATAGAACAGCAGATATATTTTTTTTTCTTACATAATTGTATTTTCTGGTTTTATAAGTTGAGGAAGAGCATTGAAGGCAGGCCACTTAATAAGTCAATGTTAATAGTTTTCACTGAATTATACATCTTTTTGCAGCTTCTCTATTTCCTAGTAAAATACATACATGGTTGTAAAATCTTTTTTCTTTAGATATTGAATACTGATTTATTGATTGGGAGTTCTTTTCTGTATCAAAAAAACCACTTTGTGATAAACTGCTTCAAGCCAGACAATGTGGAATTAGTAAGAGGTACCAAAATTATGACCTTACTTTATTGTTTGCCACATTTTATTTCATTGTTCACAAATGGGGGATTTAAAATATCTTTATTGAGTGAAACAGAGTAGTAATTAATCTTTCAGCCCTCAGATATTACTCTTTCATTTTTCACAGCATTCTATCAAGGTCCTCATAACTCCATATTGTAGGTGTTAATACTTATAACTTGTGGGTTCTTTGAATTTTAAAAGTATGTGAAAAGATGAGTATTTTAATTGCTTGTTACCCAACAAAAATTGCAGATGAAATTACAGGCTAGCAGAAGATGATGGCGGTGATAAGTCCTGAGCGAATAAAAGTTCTTGCAAGATGTGAGTCTCATAACTATTTCATTGAACCTCAGTGGAAAAAAAGGGCATGAAAAAACAAATCTGCAATGAAACCTTTTTCTTCAGACCATTGCAAAAATATGGCAAATAGTCTTGAGTTCAGTGATCTATAAAAACAGGAAGAGTTGTGTTTTGTAGATTACTGCTAAAAAAGTCTTGTGTTGAGAATGAATCTAAAACTGTTTTTATATTTTGATTTGGATATAGTCCATCAGTGAAAGGAAATTTATGACAGCCAGGAATTTTTCCATATCAAAGGTGGTTTCTTTTTTGTCTTTGTCTACTAATAATACCATCTTCATGTTGCTTGTATTTGTCTTCATCCACATGTTAATCAATAAATTTGTCTTCTACTGCTGATGAAAATAGGCTGACTGATAGACAGTATTGGCCTGTGACAAACATGAATCTGAATATTGGACTCATGCTCAAGTTTGTCTGACTGCTGCTTATAGATCTTGATCAGCACCAGATGAAACTAAACATTATGAACCTGTGCATGGAGAGGTTCTGTAACAGATCAGTCATCAAACTCTGGTCACCGTGCATGAACTATTAAGACAAAAATGATGTCTCAGAGAATACTGTCTAAATCCTTGCATGCCATCACTTCCAAGCATATTTTCTAACAGACATTGTGTGTCCTGAAAGACTTTATTCTCATATGGTTTGGGCACATTGCATATACTACAGACCTCAGGAGCTGCCACTTAGTGACTGAAGTTCACTCATTGTTCTGATATCTATCATAAGCATTTCTTTTCCATATCTTCATTGACTTTTTGTTTGTTGTGATTCAATCCCACCCAGTAACTAAGCCCAACTCAATGACTTCCTCTCTTCCCCATAGTGGGATGGAAGAGTTTTAGAAGAGGGAAAGTGAAAAAACTCATGGCTTAAGATAAAGACAGTTCAATATGTAGTGCAAAAGTCACACAAAAAGGTGAAGCAAAACAATTCATTCCCCTCTTCCCATGGGCAGGCAGGTGTTCATCCTCCAGAAAAGCTGGGATCCATCGTGTGTAATGTTTACTCAGGAAGACAAACACCATCACTCTGAGCGTTCTCTCTCCCCACAGCTTTATATGCTAAGCATGGCCTATCTGGTCTGGAATATACCCTTGCATCTGTTGGAGGCAGCTGTCCCCTCCCAGGTGGGTCCCCTCTCCACTCCTTGTGCACCTGCAGCATGGTTGCTGGTTGGGTGACCTGAGGAGCAGAGGCGGCCTTGGCTCTGTGTAAAGCCCTGCTCAGCAGTAATAAAAACATCCCTGTCTTATCAACACTGTTTCCACATAAATACAGACCATAGCCCCATAAAAGCTACTGTGATGAAAATTATCTCTGTGCCGGTTAAAACCAGCACATCATTTTAAGATACATGTAATGATATTTATGGCTGTCACCTCTTGGATAAAGGAGATGTTGGTTCCAAGGAAGATTAAGGTAAAAGCTTGCCTGACTGCAAAGGAAAAACAGTATTGCTGAGAAGAGAGTAACAAGATCATAGAAACTTGGGATCAAAACTGATTCATGTAGAAGGGACCTTAAGGATTCCAAGCCTCGTGCCATGGGGAGGGAGACCTCCCATGAAACCAGGTTGATTGAAATCCCATCCAATCTGGTATTGAACATCTCCAGGGATGAACCATCAACAATTTCTACAGGAACTGGTTTCAGTGCCTCACTACCCTCTGGGCTGGATCACCACATGCATTTGCCTTTTTAACCATGAAATGGAAAATGGTCAGCTATTTTTAATATATGTCATTAGAATGCCTTTCTACATGCTCAAAACTGTTCAGTAAGGAAAATAGAAATACATCAGCAAAAGAAAAAGCTCTGTGATAATCTTGCATTTGTTACTTCTAAAAGAGAAGAAAAACTCCTTTGTCATTTTTGTTGTGGAAATGGATAAATAACAGTTTATATTGAGCTAGCTGGAAAACTTGAACTAATATCGTTCAAATATCAACTTAACTCCTTTAGTTTTGAAAGGGGAAATGATATATGAGAATTAAAGCTAGTCTCAACTACAGTAAATCAAATTACTATGCCTTACAACTCTAAATTACTCACATAATGAAAGCAACACTAATCCTAAATGTATTCAAGAAATAGAATAGGAAAAAAATATTCTGCAGAAAGAAATGTGGAATTCCTTAAAATGAAGGAATGCGTACAATGCATCAACGCTGGACAAAAAATGCATCAGAATGCTTTTATCTGATATGTAATATTTGGTACTTGACATGATAAGCAGCATTCTTCAGTAACTCAGTTCACATTGTCGGTTAAGGTTCCCACTAGTTGAATTGTAAAATCACTTTGGCTCTGATGTAATGCAAAATCCACCTGGATTATGTAGTAAATATTCTATGCAAATACTTATTGCACATTGCCAGTTCACATCAGACAACCAGGATTACAAATCCGAAAAATCTGAAGCAGTTAATAGAATCACAGAATGGCTTGGATTGGAAGAGGCCCTTAAAGGTCATCCAGTCCTACCCTTCTATTCTGGGCAGAGTCATCTTTCACTGGATTAAGCTTTTCAAAGCCCAGTACAACCTGGCCTTTAATGTTCCCAGTGATAAGACATCCACAGCTTCTCTGGGAAACCTGTCCAAGTGCCTCACCATCCCCTTTGTAAAGAATTCCTTCCTCATTTACAATCTAAACCTATGCTTTTTCAGTTTAAGGCTTGCCCTGTATCTTGTCACTGTAGGATTTTGTGAATAGTCACTCTCCACCTTTCTTACAGACCCTGTTGATAATGGAAAGATTGCAGTAGGTCTCCCTGGAGTTCTCTCTTCTCCAATTCTTTCAGACTTTTGTTATAGGAGAGGCTCAGACTTCTGTTATAGGAGAGGTGTTTTAGCCACTCTTCTGTGTGCCTCCTCGGGATTCATTCCAAGCGGTCTGCATCTTTCTTGTGCTGAGGACCCCAGAGCTGAACAGAGCATTCCAGACAGGGTCTCACCAGAGCGGAGCAAGGGGCAGAACCCCCTTCCTCACCCTACTGGCCATACTGCTTTGGTTGCAGCCTGGGTTTGGGCTGGATTTCAGTGTGCATTGATGCTCGTGTCCAGTTTTTCATCCAGTGGGGTATTGAGTCTGTCTGTGATGGAGTTACTTTGTCAGGAAGAATGTTGTGGATGAGCATTGCAAGAGACCTTACAGAGGCACAGAGAGATGACATCTGTAGTTGTTCCCTGGGACTGATGCAGTTACTCCATGACAGAAGCTGGCTAGAGTGTGTTATGTATTTGTGTTCAATGTAGCCTATTACATTTATTATATCAATACATATGTATTTACATTAAATGTAGCTGATTACAAGTGGACTTGATTTTCCATAAGTTTCTGTGCCAGAGAAGCAAAAGTGAGGTGTGTTTTATTGCTGAGGAAATGCATACATAGCACTCTTTCTTGTGTACCATTTTAAAGATAACCTCTGTGATATCTATAGGGCCACATTGTGCACGAACTGGGTATGGTTATTCCTGATGGCATGGGCAGCATCCTCTGCATGTTCTTCCACTTTCTGTGTGCTTGCGAAAGGCATGCAAACGATACCACGTCTTTAGAATCAGTTCTGATTCACTGTGGTTATGCATGTTGTTTGGGGTTGAATTAGAATGAAATATAAGCACAAAACTGGTAAATCAAAAGGGCAGAAAAATGGCAAGGAGGTATTACTTACAATCAGCAATTACCACTTGTGTTTCAAGATTTTGAGAGTTATCAAAAAAAATAATAATAGAGGGAACTTCACAATATGTTGTAAGTCAGTAAAGATATTTTTTTTCAATTTGTAGGCATTTAATACATATGTAAACGAATTTCTTCTCAAAAGAAAACACATTGTGGGAGTGGTTTGCAGCATGTTTTCAGGGTATTGGGTTCCATTTTTCACAAAAATCTTCTCTATTTATGCTTGCCTCCATCAAAATTTCTCAGTATCCATATAATTCCAGACTTATTGAATGCATTTCATATTGTTTAAGTAAAAGTGAGAAACATTAACTTAATTGTAGATATGCATTGGTGTCTGAAGATACTGTCCATTTTTGCATGATCTCTTGCCTCCTCACATGTTTTATTTTCCATCAAGTTGAAATATTGTGAATAGCTATTTAGGCATTTTCCTTGAATGAGAAAGAAAATAATTCATAGACGTAAATTTAAAAAAAAAAAATACAGACCCTGGCTTGAGATTTAATGCCATTTGATGCCATGAATCATATACAATAACATTGTAAATGAGATAATTGAAGCATTATATTCTCTGGGTAGAGTTAATAGATTCAGTAGAACTCTAGCAAGATATTGTAGCTGACATTTCCCTATTTCTTTCAGAAAAACCTTTATAAATCCTCAGTTTGCATATTGAACCAGATTAAGTCCCAGTAGAGAAAATCCTAGATTTAGTGATTTTAATTTCCTAAGTTGTTCAGCAGGAACCAACTTTATCGTCAAATTTGAGTAGGATACTCTATCAGCTTTCTTTCTTTTTCACCGACAAAAAATTTCCTATTATAGAAAATCTACTAATGTTTCTAACAAATGTTAACTTACAATGTCTCCAAAACTATATGCAAAGGTAGGCTGAATTTTTTTTCTATTTATTTTTGTGTGATTCTTGACAATGCCTTAATATGGAATTTTCTTTCTTTATTTCACAGTGAATTTTATAGAAATATTTATTTGTGTATCAGAATATATGCTTTTGACAATTTCCCCAGCCTCTGGCCTTTCAGTGGAAATGTCTAAAACTGGACTAATGTCCTTGAAGGTCTCCCGTTGACTTAGTCTGTTTATTAAAGCACTGTGCTCTCTATAGTACTTTGAATGTCTGCTAAAGGAAAGACAGCGCCTAGAGACAAAATATCTAGGCAGATTTAAACAGTGACCTCTTAGGATATTGCAAAAATGTCTTAACTTCCAGGAGTCAATCATCCTTATTTAAGAAAGGCCCTTTTCCTTCACAGAAAACTGAAGTATTTCAGTGGTGCAACCTTATGTATAGAGACTTTTTTCCTCTTCAGTGCACACAGTTGTGGTCTCTTCTGTTAATATTGCATAGCTACATGTTTTTCTTGGGTCACTATTGCACTCCATTGCTTTGTACAGGTTTATGTTACTTATGAGAGTGAAACATAAACATTTTTAGGAAAAACATCCCCATAAAGTCAAGATACTTAACCATTTAAAATATTATATAGAATTTAATAAATTTCTTCTATTAATTTATTTTTAACTTTAGATTGGCTTTCAGTTCTGAGGTACCTACTAGACATTTCAGAAAACCTAATTTCTTATGACTACATCTGCTGTTTTATAAGCAGTCTACTTTATCACAGGGAAATATTTAAAACTAACTGCATTTTTAACACAAAGGTAATCTGTCCTTTTGAAATATTTCACATACAAAGATTAATAAATTACACATGTTGCTATAGCAACTATGAATCAAAGTATAGTAAGTCTAGACAGTGCTATTCATGCCCTTTGAAAGGAAAATCAAATAAAAATACCAAGTTTTTGATTCTCACTGTCTAGAATAATTTAGTAAAAATTAAAACAATAGTGATTTATTTTACCCTGGTCTGTCTGCTTGTAGAATTAATTTTAAAGGCTCATGTTTAAACACCCATGTTTTTCCCTGTGTGTGTTTACAAGTTATGCTCTCAGATTTTTTATCGTAGGTATCCCTTATGGACCTTTTTTAAGTAATTCTGATTCAACAATGACATGAAAAAGAATCATTAGTATAATGATCAACTATTTCTTAATCAATAATAGACACAAGTGATTTTCATTTACCTATGGGACAGGCGAATGCAAAATGTCCTTGAAAATAAATTGGCTCCCTTTATTATGCTAATAATTTTATAGAGAGTTAAGGACGATATCTATGCCTTAAAGTCATCTCTATAGGCTCAAATGATGATGATGACTCAGTGTAAGGGAAGGATTGACCAGGTAAAAATCTGATGGGCCATGTACCACTTCTCTTTTATGGTTCACTAGGTGCTTTCTTTGCATTTGCAAAATGAAAAGGCAAGTGTTTTAAAAACTATTTCCAATTAATTTGTACTATTTGTGAAGAGTGTGGCTGGTGGGATAGGTTCTAGTGAAATACACCAAAATAAGATGAAGTGTCTGTCATGGATTTTGAGTGCTACTTAGTAAATATTTGTTGCATCAGCAAAGGCATGAAAGGGTTTCCCCATGAGGACTGTAACTCCTGAGTTTAAAAATAATCTCTGTCCAGGGAATGAGTGACAGTGAAGGAGATTACAACATAATATTCACTCATGAGTGGCATGGAAAAAGTGAATGAGGAATTATTATTTCTTCTTATGGTACAAAAACAAGGGAACATCAAATGAAATAGCAAGACAGTATTTTCAAAATAAAGAGGAAATTGTTTTTCAGTAGATGTGTAAAGTTCTTTCCACACAGCACATGAATGCCTGAAGATTACAAAGATTATAAAGATTGCCTGAAGATGTTCAAAGCAATTGAACAATGAACTGGGAAAAATTGAGTGTGCTTGGTTAAACAGAGAGTTGAGACATATGGCTTAGGAGGTCCTGCAGTTAAAATCGTGGAGATTGGAAGGGTTTTGGAGAAGTTTTATTTTGTAATAATTCTGTTTCTTATACTTCTCTGTAGGTGGTCCCTGTTAAGCACTCTCAGAGAAAGCTTACTGTGCATTATAGAGAATAGGTGTGACCATGTAAGGCATTTTTTAATCTGTTTTTTTTATGTCAAGTAGTGATAACAAAGTTGAGAGAAGACAATAAAAGATAAGAGAGATTTAAAATTATTTTTGAAAGAAGATTGTGCATTCTAGCAGTACCTTATCCTACCAATTTAATAAGTTTTTTTATGTACTTTTCTCCAGGAGCTTTTTTTTGGTGGTTTTGATCTCCATAAAGCCAGGAATAGTATTCATACTGCTCTAAAACTAGAGGAAGGCTTTAGACTTTTTCCCTCAGAAATATTGGATCAAATTTTCTGGGTCCAGAAGACCTAGTCCATAGAACATTTAGGGAAATGACATTTTTGCAAAATGTATTCAGCATAGGTGCTTTATATTTTTCTTCTGCAAAGGAGAGTATTTGGTGATGTACTCAACATTCAGCTAAAAATTTGAAATATATGGTCAAAATATATGGCACTTGCTAGCAGCTGATGCACAGCTATTTTGTGAGTAATTGAAAGCTACACCCATGTATCTCTTATATGATGAGTTTTGTTAGCTGGAAATGATGAGACTTCCAGGGAGCACAGAATCTATGGAGATAAGCTGAGAAGACATATAGTTTATACTTTGCCTTGACTTCTCCATACATATGCCATTTGTTCTGCCTTGACAAAAATGGGACTGAAAGAATGAGGATGATAAATGAGATTCCAATAAAAAAACTTCCAGGGTTTGGTCTTTTAAGTCAAAGTTACTTGAATATGGAATGAGCTTTTACAAAGTAATAGTTGCCTCCCTGCCCACACTTTTGGACTAATTTTTAAAATGTAAATGTAGTAATATCAGTACATTAATCCCATGGAATTCAGTTTAGCAAGAATTAGTTTGTCCTCATAAATGTTTGACTAGTGCTATTGGCTGAAGTGCATTATAGAATAAGAAAATTCTCTATATATGTGTATATATGTGTATTTATGAATAAACAAATAAAAAGAATAGATAGGATAAAAAAAAGAGACTATAAATAAAAAACCCTAGTCTGCCCATATAGCTGAAAATATATAAGATGTTTTCTTCAGATAACGCATCATTTTCTAGGAGTAGCTAAGTAAAAACCCTTTCTTCTGCATTTTCCAAAGCTATGTGGGCTGGCACAGTGACCTTGAAAAGGCACATCCAGGAATTCCCTTACTAAGTTTATCCCAAATAGATAAGAGATGAGGTAAGTAATTTCTGCCTAGGCAGAAAGATCTGAGGGTGGGGATGGTGTTTCCCTACTGAGAGCCTGTTGGCAGGGCTAACACCAGTCTTAGACTTAATAGTCCCAGCAGTCAGGCACTGTATGTCCAGCTCTCAGTTAAGTGGATGAATTTTAGACATTTTCTGGGAATACAGCTCTTCTATGTTTTACATGTTTGTGCTGGGGAATCTGGGTGTTTACTGAATCCTTTTGTTTCATAGATAGAAAGAAACAAGGCTGTGGCACCAGTGACAGTTCTGTGATCTCTGTGTCCCTATCAGGGTTTGTCACAACACACTGCACTGCAGCATGTATCAACAGAACAAAGTGTCCTGGTTTGTAAATGTTTCAAGGCCATTTTAAGATTACTCAGGTGTGATGGACGACAGCCACACAAGGAAAGTCTTGATATCATATTCCTACCTGTGAATCAAACCCCCAAACTCTCTTTTCTTCCTGATCAGGGAACTCAGCTATATCTGGCTTCTGCAAGAACTCTGCTATCAAAAAAGCTAGACTCATTTTAACCAGGTCCTTGCTGAATCTGTAAAGTACAGTTACTGTTTGAGGCTCACAATGAAAATTCCTTGAGGTAAGAACTGCACCTGACATTGTGGCAATTCTGTTTGGATTCTTGAAGCAATTTATCATCTAAACATTTTAAATTCTTTTAAGTGTTTGGACAACAGAATTTGAGGGAGAGGAGCATTTTTCATTCACATTGCTTAAATCTGCATTGTAGATTTAGCAGATACTTTTGCTTTATTTAACATTGCATCTTTAGTAGAGCAAGGCACCCAGATATTCCATATCACTTTACCATACTCTCTAATGTTGTATACTTGATGGAGAAGGTTGGTATGTCCACTAAGAAAGAAAGCAGTCTCTTCAGGACAAGAGACCATGCTATTGTGTACCAATTAAATGATAAAATTGCATCCAAAAATCATCTGACATTCCTAAGATTTTTTTCCTTGCAGTACTTGTTTTTGAATTTAAGCAACCTTGTTAAGCAACCCTGCTGGCTGTCTTGAATTACCTCCCCATCCTCCACATGTCATCCATAGGAGGATCTTTTCCATGATCTTCCCAGAAACAAGAGGTGAGGTTGACAGATCAGTAACTCCCACGGTCTTCTTCTCTACCATTTTTAACAATGGGTGAAATATTTCCCTTTTTCCTGCCAGCTGTGACTTTGCCTGACTCCTGTGACTTTTTGAATATCATAGAGAGTGGCTTGGCAGCTACATCAGCCAATTCCCTAGGACTTTGAGGTTCATGGATTTTTGTGTGTAGAGTTAAGTGTCTAAAAGTGGCTAATCTTAGTGAGAAAATGATGAATCCTCTGCTATGTGTTAATGTCAAGAGCCATCACAGCTATATCAAAAAGGACCCCAAGAAAATAACTTAAGTGAGGATGCCTGTGAAAAAAAAACAGCAAAAAGTGCAATAGGGATTTTTTTAATGTGAATTTCGGTCAATATTCAATGGTGGCTTTTTGATTTATAAAAGAAATAGATGGTAGACTTAGGATTTTTATTCTTATTAATACAGTTCTGTACATTCCTTTGTAGACCTATGTTTATAATTGCACAGAGTGTTTCCTTCCTCAGATTTCTGATTCTGCCTTTTTAGTGAGACAATACAATGATAGATTGCAGAAAAGGGATATGGATCACATTTTAGGATAAAAATCCCATAAAGCCAGTGGAGGGCTGTAGCTGGAATGATTGCATAAATCTGTGCATGAAGAACAGTATGAATATTGGGATGTGTTTCCCCCTTTCATATTTAGGGATAGATCTGACAAGTATCTAAAATGAAAACTTATAACAGGTCCTAAACTTTGGTGGAAAAAGAGACTAGATGACTTTTGAGGTGTCTTCTAACACCTCTATACCTACATAATGATCTCATAGAAGATCTTGGTTATGGAAAAAGTATAATTATTAGATTAGTACAGGATAATTGAAGTTAAAAATTGTCTCTAGAGGTCTACTGATCTAAAATCCTGCTTCAAGGATAGACCAGATTGATCAGGGCTATGTCCAGCTGTATCTCTGTGCTTTCTCCAAACATCCTGTTTTTGTGTTTATTCTCTGCTTCTCTGTCATGGGAGAAAAGCCCACTTAATTTATTTTAGTTGGTTTGATACTTCTGCTGCTGCAGACAGACACCACTGCCTCTGATTATTTTTCTGTGCATGACAGAGAAGACTCTGGTTCTGTCTTCTGTAGGTTCCCCTGTAGGTAGTTGAAGACTGTGATTAGGTAGGATTGTCCAGTGTAGGAATACTCAACTGTGTCTACCTTTAGTCCTATGAAACTCGCTGGAATGGAAAGATGTGTGTTTGCTACCAAGAGCACTGTGGCTATAAATAAAATCTCTTCAACTTTTAGTCTGGGCAAGAGATAACTGGGTGCCTTTGATAGCTGTCTTCTGTGGCCTCCCCTTTTAACACCATTCTTTGAATGTGTAAAGAAAAAGGAAACAGTGTTTTGGTTGCATGGTATTGGAAATGAAAAGTAATTTTAAAAATTACCCCAGGCAGAAGAGTAGAACAATTAAAAGCTCTGTCAGAGCTCATACTCTCTGGAAACGCAAAAGGAAATTGAAAGAATTCTCCCAAAGGGAATTTCATATAGTGCTTGTCCTATATCTGCTAGCAACATGAGTCAGTAAATGGAAGATAATCCAAAGGCTGCCACCTTTAGCATTTGCCTTATTTTGCTCTGTGCAGAATGTGATATATTCAGCAGTTTTGAATTAAAGAAATGAAACTGAATTCAGTACAGTAATCCAGAGGACTGGGAGTATTAATATGAGGGCTATATAATGTTAACACGTATTTTCAGGGACTTCAAGGCATTGCTGATGAATGAAATGCAGGGAAGCCAAACCTTTCAGAGGGTGAGGAGCCAAGTTGTTGATAAAAGAAAAAAAAAATATCAGTGACTGATGTGGGACAGGAAAAATAGATATTCAGAGGATTCTTATGGGGAAAACAAGCTGGATTTGCTATGTAAAGAATATCTTAGTCTGAAGTGTTTGGACTACACTTTGGTGGTAACTAAGAATCCAAAAGAGCACAAACACAATAGAAAATAAAACTGTAAAGACAAAAAAAGTTCACTACTGCACAAGTGATATAAATGTGAGATTATTTCTTACAATTTTAAAATAAGTGGTTTAACCCCTGATTTTGTCATAATGCTTCATTTTTTAAGAAGGAGAAGAATTACAAAAGGGGGAATCATCTAGAGAGAAGCTTGAGGGTGCTTTCCAGGGATAAGAAAGCTCTCAGAAGCGTACATACTAGAGTTGTCACATGATTTGACATTGGAAAACTTGTACATGAAGACCCTAAGCTTTCGAGCAGAGGTGCTTGCTAGACATTTTTCATCATTGAACAGAATGAAGAATGCTAAAAATTAATTATTTTTGAACTGTGGAAAATTGCAAAATTTTATTGCCATAAAGTGGTACAGTATCAGGATTAAAAACCCCCAAACTGTTTATCAGACACATGATTTTGAGGCCTATGGATTCTTGTTTCTCTTTCTGTTGCTAAGCTGTCACACTTGAGGTAAAGAGGGAACATAGTCAATGCCAGGCAGATCAAGATTATGGGTTTATTTTTTTATTCTCACCGCTCTGGTGTTCCTGATTTTCTGAGCTTAGGTGTGTCACTCTTGTTTAGCCTAGTTGCTCTGGACAGGTCCAGATTTTGAGAGAACAAATGGAGGATTTCTTCTGGTCTCATCTTACCAGAGCACGTCAGCACTGCCTTGACACAGCACTAGGATCATCTCTAACTGACCCCTCCACAAAGAATCAATGATTTTGTCTGCAATTCATTGTTTCAGTACTTGAAAAGTTTTCTTCATTCTCTTAGGTCTTAGCTGTAAAGTGGTTGTGGATTTTGTCTCTTCCAGTGCTGTCTTTAACTTTGATGGTTATATAAACCCAGTCTTAAATGATTTTGTTTGTTTTTCTGTTTACTTGATAAAGACTGTTTGTGATTGCTGAGGATTTGAATCCTGTAAACAGACTTTGTAAGTTGTTCCTGAAATCAGCTCTTGTTCTTTATTTGCTTATGAGTTCAGCAAATATCTTTCCACAAGGTCACATATCCATCTGATGGTTGTTATTAAAGCAGCCTGGTCCTGTTTATGACCTGGCTTTTGAAAAGGCTGTATTACGAAGTGTATCCTTGCACCATATATTACTTTATTTTAATGCTTTATTTAATTTAATGCTTTAATTTGTCTGTATAGATAGGAGTTGCATACCAGAGATATGTTTCTCACATCTCCTTTTCCTCTGTTTTCCTCTGTTCACAGCACTCCATACATTGTTGCCTGTACTGTCCAGTGTATCTTGGATTTTGGTTTTAAGGGTTTTCCCTTGTTAGGAAGGTTGTTTTTGGGTCTTTTTAATTTTTTTCTTTTTTTTGTTTGTTTGGGGTTTTTGTGGATTTTGTTTGTTTGTGGTTTTTGTGGATTTTGTTTGTTTGTTTGGGGGTTTTGTGTGTTTGTTTGCTTTTGTGTGTTTGGTTTTGTTTGTTAGCTTGTCTGATTTTGTGTTATGTGTGCATACTCTGTAATGAGTCCTCCACTCAAACGTGTATTCTGAGTCTTCGCCCACTGGAAGTGATTCATTGTTGCATCCAAGATCACAATTTAGACCCTGTGTACATAGAGACCTAAGAGAGTCGCATCTGTCCTTCAGGAAACATTTCACTGGTGCAAAATGTTAACCATGGGGTTACATTGTTGTCTTCTCAACTGTGATTAGATTTTGTAGAAGAAGACAACCTTGGAAGCACACAGTAGCATTAGAACTGTCCCTTTGTGAGTGTGCAGAGAGGTCAATAAGTACATGAATATAAATTAGCTTGGTGGACTGGTGTGGCCATTAGCTGGGTCGAGTATTCCTCTTCCATATAATTGTTCAGTGCACCTGAATTAATTTGAGTATCTAAATCCTGCATATCTGCTGCTGAGATGAGAGGTTGCACTTCTTTCAGGTGCAAGAGCAGAGGCAACAAGTGTTACTCTCAAAGGCAAGGTTATTTGGGGAAGTTGTTGGGAAGGACACACACACATTTTACTATCAGAAGTTCTTACGTGCTCCC